>JAUELE010233029.1:0-11930 GCA_031471655.1 Diodora aspera
GATTCATCCTCCTTTCAGTCAAATTAACTCAAGTAACTGAATGAATTTATGAGGAGTGTATTGTGTTTGCCGCCTGTGTATAAGAATATAAGAATAGCAAAACTATATACATGTTAAAAAGTTAATTAAATATATACATACAATATGTATTTTTGTACCTTCATTAACTTGTCCTCAACTGATCGATGTGGAAATTCAAGTATTGGCCATGGCCGTGGTCGTGTGCGTGTGTGTGACATTTACTGTTTTGTGAATTTTTCGAAAAGTGACGATTTCGTTGTTTTCAGGAAAGTGAGTTTTATTTTTGACCATGATATTAATTTCAAAATGGATTGACACTTCTGTTTCATTTCACAACTGACAGTACAGTTTGATGCACATACACATTTCGCGCATAGACAGGGTGAAAACTCGTGTAGGACTTCCGACTCGACTGCACCTCAATCAACACATTACGTGTTCGAGCCACATTCAGGGCGCTGAACGCACTGCTACGTTACCATTTCGCTATCAAAGTTAGTTGAATACGTGGTCAAAGTACGGATTTTCTTTAAAACGCAACTTATGGAACGATAAATGTGCATATAAATGATGTACATTCCACGAATAATACCCAAAAGATATAGCATGTTTGTCGGTTTTACGACCTCTTCAATATCCTCATTTATTGTGGGACCCCATACCGTAAAATGAATCTATGCATTCCGAATTTTGAAATCTTGAAAATATTCGTTAACTTTCGTAAGCTTTACACTTGGACATACATTTATTCGGCTCATGTTCGGAAAGCACTCTGAAATGACGAAACATTCCTCGGTAAACCCTCGGATCAAGATTCGCTTTGAGGCTGGTTATTTGAAAGTAGAGAATACACCCGTCTGCATCTGTCGGGACTAAGGGAATACGGCGCTATTTAATTAGGCATACACTTCTAAAATGTATGATTTACAATTGGGCAGTTTTACTGGAAGCGTTGCATGTGGATCAAGTGTCTGATGTTTTTGATAATAGACGCACCTCTGCTAAGAACGTTTTGAAACCAATGTTATTTGATACTCACGTTGATGCTCGTTTGCAAAAAAAACGCGAGTTTATACCTCATTTCGGCGACATTCTGTAACTTTGAACACCACAATCGACCTAAATCCGGGGTGTCAAACAGATATTCAATCCCTATAAAGCCTTTGTGAGAAAGCTGTTTTCCTTTACGTAAAACCGTGGCCCCCTAATCCAGATTCAAACTGCGATAACGTACTTGATCTAGTTCACATTTTCACATTGCATTTTACATATGTGTGTATCCTAAAAATACTTCTTCGGTCCATCCTCGAAATCCAGGCTATAATTAACTACTGTCCCCATCCGTCATATACCCTGGACCCACTCTTATTCACGACGATCGTTTTGCGCGAATGGAAAGTCCCAAAATTCTAAATATAGACATTCAATGAATGTCACATAACTGCACGGGAAGTAACACTTGATCAATTTAAAGACATAACATCTTTACTTCGCCGAAGGTTAGGAGAGACGCGTCACATGATTGGACGCCAGCTTTTGCTATAGAATCTTCACTGATTGGTCAAACCGCTCGCCTCGAAACGATCATCTTGAATAGGAGTGGGTCCAGGGTATATGACGGATGGGGACAGTAGTCATTTATAGCCTGGATTTCGAGGATGTGAACACCCTTGAGTGTCCCTCTAACCACATATCCACAGCTGAGTACAGATTATCGTTATCCTCATACGTTGACCACACGGTGCTGATTTCAGTTACCGGAACAGATAATTGTTACTTGGAGCCGCACGTGGACTATAGGGTTGGTATATTGACTGGTCGAAGTACAGAGGTTCCGTGAAATGAATAAAATCAGTTCTGGTGAGTTGTGGATTAATTCAAGGTAAATAATGGGTCAAGGGATCTTGAAAGTGATGTGAAATCTTATGGAAAAGTGAGTTTATGTGGTTCAAAACCACATTCTCTCAGAGCGGCCTGTGCAACCCGGTACTTGTTAACGTGTACATTGTCGTTAAGCAACATCATCGCACTTCTCAGCATACCATTGCGCTTTGAGCGTATTGCAGTTCTCAGTTCGATTAATAATGTTGCATAATAATGTCCAGTCATGGCAGTCTTGCGTGGAAGGTAATCAATGTGAAAAACACCCTTTGCATCCAGGAAAATGGTCGCAATGATCGTGCCAACCGATGACTGAATCCGAAACTTCTTAGGAGCAGGTGATGATTGGCGCTTCTATCGCTCTGGCTCGATTTTGGTTGCAAGATCCCAGTGATGAATCCATGTCTCATCACCTGAACTAAATATGAAAAGTATGTTGATTCGTCCGAGCTGTCCCTACATTTGGACACAGGTCCAAATATTCCCGATTGCACTCACCTAATGTCGATACAGATTTTGTAAAGTCAGATTCCTGGGTGCCCATCTGGCAGACACCTTAGACATTCTCACTTGTTGAATTATATTTTCAGTACTAGCAACGGAAATTTTAAACGGATCAGCAAGTTCCACCACCTTAACCCGTACCTCACTCATAATTCGTTTCTCCACTGCAAGATCTAATTTCAGAGTTGGTCACATCTAAGGGTCTTCCTAACCTTGGGTCATCTCCAAGGGACTCTCTATACATCCAAATTCCGTGTTCCGGCGAGTTAATGTTCTATAATGAAGCATATCTGTACCCATTACTTTTTTGATTGACTTACGTGTTGTTATGCAACGCAATGTTGTGTGCATCGTGTGTTACTTTAAGTAAAGCTGATATAAATAACATTATGCTTTTTTTTAACTGGTATATTTTACAATATTAACAAAATATTAACTTGAATATGTTTCGCATAATGGATAGTTTCGGAATTCTCTGTTCCGGGAAGTTGTTGTTCTATAATGAGGGGGATCTACATCTATTACTGTTAGCATCTGTGTATGTATTTTCTTGTAAAATCCTTTGTAACAGTTTACTTTAATCCATGTAAGAATCACCCCTACCTTATACATCAAGCGAGTTGCAAAGTTAAGCTCTGTACAATAGATGAAATATGAATAATCAAGCCAAGCAGATTTGGGATTGATTTCAGTTCCAACTATCCAAATTGTAAAACTGTAAATAGTTTTAATTAGGCTTGGAAGGGTTTACTGTATACCCTTTGGTACATTTGCAGAGATAATTTCCTAAATTCAACTTTTTTATAGACGTAAGGGACAAACCAAAGAATATTTATCCTTGCCTTCTTGTGCCCGTTTGTTAAACAAAACGTTTTTTATAATCTGTAAACGTAAAAAGGGGTGCGTTTTAAGTTTTGTTTTCACTTTGTATCGCATTTCTCTTTATATTTTCGACTTATTACTCATCGTTCAGCTGTCTGCAGAAATTCTGTTTGCTTAAAAATATCTTCACACTCTTGTCTTGTGTAATCCTTGAACGTGTTTCCATATTCTTCGATGTCTGTCACAAATGTTCACATGGGAATAACACGTTGTCCTTCAAATTGTCTTACCTAATTTGGTTACTGTAAACCTGCTCCTTTAGGTTTCTTTACGTAATAAAAGTCAGAACTATTCGTTGTTGGGTGACAGCTTCTGTCGTACAGAGGGTTAAAAAATCCCAAACTAGTCCAATATGCCAAACATATTCAAGTTTTGCACTTTCTTAAACTTTAATTTGGTTAACACTGTTAAATAAACCAGTCGAAAAGCACCGTTATATTTATACACACATTTAATAGCGATTAAGACGGTTGTTACTTTTTTTGTGCGCCATGTTTCTTACAGCGTTGCACATACATGTCGCACCACAGGAACACACATTTTGAAATTAAAAACTGTGAAATTTGTTATTTTGAAGCCAAAACTTCAACAAATGATTATTTCAAATAATTTAGCACATCGCTGCAGATGTAATTTATGGAACTCCATATTTGCATGAAGGTTTGCATACACACTAACAGTTCGAAACACTTGTCTCTATGATGCCATATTCTGAAAACACCAAAGATGCCATGTGGATTCATATTTTTCTGCTCGTACTACACATAACACAAACACATGACGTGCGGACACATACCAAACATTTAGAATTAACTCTCCATCTGATTTCAAATATTATAACATTTCACTTTCATATAATCCCTTCCACAAATGAGGCTCATAGTCAATACGCAAGTCTGTATTGTATCTTCAAGAAGTCCTCAAGATTGTAATATCCACTTGTGAGATTTGCAGATTCAGGCTAAAAACGTTTCTGTCTCATGCATTAGCCAGTACATATCCTGGATGAGTTGAGCTTTATGTCATCTTTATGTACCCTTATGAGTTCTGTATAGATTAGAGAATACACATCCTAGTGTAAGCCCAAGAACATTTGAGTCTAATAAGATCAACAATGTTTCAGAGACGCCATCAATTCATGCCAGTAACAAACAATAAATTACACTTTACTGGAGGCGTACAACAGTGATAAATAAAGATTTAAGCATGCGAGCCAGTCCGGAAAAGGAGATGTAATCGGCCATGGCTGTTTGTCGCGTAGCAGGGCCAAGTCTCCATGAACGTACAGTTCAAAGAGCTGCTCTGTGATGGTATGATACGGGGCTAATTGACCAGCAGGCAGATAAGACAGATCAATGGAAAGTTATTATACAGAAGCCATGACGTAGCCAGGAGCAGCACACCTGCTGAGAGAGGCAATTATAGAGAGGAAACTGCCCACAATATTGCATGGACATATCCTTACAGTTATCATAATGTTTTTGACAGGATTATTCTTTCCACATGAGGAATCTTATGTAGCGCAACATCCATGCATTGGGTGCATGCTCAAAGTGTACCACATTTATTACCCTGGTCATTTGAACAATGTACAATCCACAACCTTTCCCAACTCATCAGAGAGTATACAACCTAAGCTGCCTGTTAGGCGCTAAAAGGTTAACTTTCACATTACCATCACTTTCCAATCAGGTACCCAATTTCAGCTTAGTGGACTGAGGCCATGTACGAGCAAAGTCGCATGCCCAAGGTGACACCACTGACATAGTCAGTGTCTCAGTGCGAGGCAGTGGCCAACCCGTGAAGATGTGGAAGCTTTTCAACGCCAGTCTATCACGCATCCAACTATTCTCCCGGCTCTACGTTGCTTAACTTAGTAATCTCGTGGCCAACTCACCTCACTTTATTAACATTATCATATGGATAGAAAATTGTTATATCGTCATGTACATGTACAACATTTTTAACCATTTAAAAAAAAACTTCTTTTTTTTTTTAAATCTATGTTTTGAGCTACCTTTCTGAAAATTGTTCCGATGGTAGTGGTAAAAGGCTTCTGGACTCATTTAATAATATTATATCATTTCATTCTCATTTCATACAATTTATGCTTATTTTATATATACTGCCGGGCAAAAGAAACGATACCAAAATTTTGAGAGACTATTTAAAAAAATCACAATTACGTTGGATATGCAAAAGATATCCCTTTGAGATTAGACAGTTTTATCAACGACATGATGTCAATCAAATTACACTCGTTGAAATCCAAGCATCCTTTTGATCAGCTAATACATATATAGACGTAAGGGAAAATAACTGAAATCATTTCGTCTCGTTTCTTTTGCCCGGCAGTGTAGTTCCATTTTCATTTCATACAATTCCATTCAAACGACCACTATGAGAGTCTGATGACATTGTCAGACAAGTGGGGCAAATATATTCAGTGCTTTAATTTTGATTGTGTATTGTTGGCCGAGGCTTTTAATAAATTAATGAAGTAATATGATCACTATTGCTCTTTAATTCCTGAACATATTAATTTTTGAAAAACATGAAGATGATTTCATCTGAATGAATTTTCCCGGAAGCGGAATATACCTGCAAATCTAATCAAATTTTCGTTGCCACGGTTACTGAATTATATACAGTTTCGAAAAACCCTAGAGAAACCAGAATTGACGTTATGTTTGTTTTTGGAATTGAGACGAATTCTTGCAGATTACTTAGACCAACGAAATTCTTGTGCAATCCATCACGCCATAACATTGATGACTGACTTGGACTTAACGAAGAGGACAAAACAAATCTAATGCCACTTTAACTACTAGGTTTGGTGCAACTTCCTCGGCAACGAAGCGTTGTTTGCCTTGTTACTGGTGAGGCAAGGTGTAATAACCTTGTTATTGTCACAAGCTGGATGGTAATTAGTAGTTTCTTGTCCATGTAAGATACGTTACTTGTTCTGATTATCGACAGCTTTAACACCGCGTGGAAGACTCGATTCATGGCCTTGTCACTAACGGAGATAAATGTCACTCACTTGGCACATAACAAACAACCTGTGTGTGTGACGTCTTTGATCAAGTCTAAAGCTAACTACCGACTTCTTGTCTTATCTCAGTGTTTATTTAGCAGACTTAGTAGAGTCTGCACCTTCTTTTAGACGCATTTCAGATAATGAGTGATAGCCAGTGTCTCTCTGTCTCCAGTCATTAAGTCTATTAGCTTAAAGAGAAGGTTTGAGAGGAAGGGAAGGTTGTTTGTTGTTGTACTCGTGTGTCTGGGCCGCATTATTTCATTCGGTGTTTCAGGGGCGGATCCAGGATGTTTGTAAAGCGGGACACAACATAGGTCGTGAAGGATATCATGGTTCGGGGGCATTCTCCCCTAGGAACCTTTGAAAAAGAAGCATGTAAGATGATGTAATTTCAGCCCATTTGACGCGTTTTTATAACATTTTAAAGAATTGATTTGGTGCTTACGATCTGCAACTAAATTGATCATAAGGAGTATTTATTGCAATGCAACGGGTTTGTGTCTTATGAAGAATGATATCAGAATTTTGATAATGAATAATTAACTTCAATAATGTTTTTTCTAGTTCATCAATGCGACAATAAACTGTATTCGGTGTATAATGACACAACAATCTAAAACTACATCCATTTACCACTGAAAATTGTTTTTGCATTAAAAATCTGGACCATAATAACTTTTAATAATTTAAATCTGGTTAATCAACTCTATCCTTTTAACAGAGTATTGAAATGAACATTGCATTTTCATATGTATGTAACATTGTTCGATTATTCTTTTAGAGTCGGGATCACCAGTGCACACTGGAACAATGATCATCACTGTCACGATAGACTTGATCAAATGAGGCACATTTTAAGCAAAATATACATTTTTTTAGAAGCACTGACCATGGTGTGAGAGTGATGGTGTTTTACATTTTGTCTGAATGGTTGAGTATACGCAAGGTTGTACCGTATTATTTGCCTTTACAACGGTTCACACAGCACCAATGGTTTACAATAGTTATTCATCTCGTATCACTTTAGTGGTCCGTTAAACGATATTTTAACACAGAGCCGATTAGCATTTAACTGTGTTATTAATGAGTGAAGATTTAAATGCGACAGCTAATGGGGTCACGTATGCCGATACCAATAGAAAATTATATCTTTTTCACGGATCGAGTTTTAAAGACTAAAAACATACCGTTGACATTTGAATATCTCAGCTATCCATCATTTCACATTTTGATAGGCCTTGTAAGTGAATAAAACTCAGTATATCTATAGTAGTAACGTTAATATTAATTTGGTGACAGTGGTATCAGCTGAAAAGTATGTTGTCTCTGGTAAAATCAGTGCCTTTTTCTTGTCGTGGATTTGATAATTGATCACTTTTAAGAAGTACATTTCTTGGTCCTGAGAAGCGGCTGAATATCATTCAAAAAACTATTTTATACATGGAGTAAGCATTACATATTAAAATACCTGAAAATCGTTGAAGTCAGAAAGGGTAAAAATAATAATGTACCTGTAATTAACACGTGTCTCTACATTGTGTGTGGACGTTTGTAAATGTAAATCTATTATATTACTCAACATAATAACAGATTACCATTATTAACCATTACGTAGTATATAAATTATAAAATCTATAGACCTATGCTGTACAATGTTTAACTAAATGCTCAGAAACCATTTTCATCTTGTAACTTTCTGGAATGAGATTGAATGAGTTAAGGTCGCTTAGAATTATTTGAACATTAACTTCAACGTGTAATTAATTCTTTCTAGCAGTTTTCTATTCTAAAAAAACCATGTCGCCTCAAATGAAGATAATACAATCCTATAAAGATTTACCAAGTACATCTAAATGAACTGCTGTGAAGTCCTGTGAAAGACCTAGAGTTTCGTGCTTAGATCAAGAGTATACCAATACAATCGTGAATGTCAAACAAATTGTATATGTTGTCAATGTGTTTTCCCATCGGATTTGCATGCTACTCCATATTGACTTCGCACTCTGTGATTACGTCACATGCGTTGTCGTGATCCAAATCTTTTTTATGATAAATAATCATTTTAAAAAAAACAGAGTAAAGATTCAGCGAATCATAGTCGATTTTGCAGTACGTACCAACATTGAGTATCTGATAATGCCAAACACACTGGAAGTATCTTCCCTATGTTCTTAACACTTAAATACGGTCCTTAAATAATAGTCACAGTAATTTACAAGCATGAGAATACTTGGACAGCTGTGGCAAGCCGCTAGTGTTCGTCATGACGTGTGTCGTTGCTGCCCATAAGACTAACAAGTCGGTGACATTTGTCCACGGACAAGATTATACGCTGAACTGTTCGCAAATGGCACATACAAAAAAAAAACAATTCAGATTTTCGGGGTTTTTTGGCACAAAATCAGCATTTGTTTAAGTTGCCATAACACAATTGACAAAGCTTTTTATTCAGTCTGGCAATTGAGAAACTTTCTTAAACGAGAGAGGTATTTTTTACAAAGTCATGCGACCATTACCAGGCAACTAATGGCTTTACATGTGTATAAAACTATTTACGTCAAGTGTATCTCTGAAATGTACGTACGGTTGCAGGCTTGTGTTTTACATCACCAAACATATTTTTATTTGACGGAATACTTTATTGAAGCAGGCAATTTTACCGAAAAATGTTTTTGGTGGTGTGACTGGACCAGAGGACATTGAAACTCCAGCACAACACCTTTCACGGGATGGAGAGAGAGACAGGATTCCTATAGACTTTTAATCCTTAACGCAGCATCCGCTTTGCTTGAGAAAATTGGGTTTTTAAAGCCAATGAATTTAAAAGCTTCTCGAAAGAGTCACTCAAAGTACTAAGTAGAAAGTGTCTGCGGACGACTGAACTGGAGAGACGAGTCTGGTTTGTCGGCGATTTAGCTGTGCGAAGTGCCGTCGGTTCGTCAGGAAATCTATGTCAATTTTCTAACTCTTACGACGTGGCTTATGAAATCAATGATGCCTTGTATAAGGAAATGTCAGTTCTGTGTTGCATAAAACTGCCCCTAGGGGTCTCTAGGTCCCAGGTCGATACACAGATCCCTGTCGTCGCTGGCGTGTACATCACAAATACCGAGATTTGTGAACGATCCCGCACCAATGGTGCTTTATCATTTGTGTTTGTAATCAAAGCTGAGAGCTGGGATTTGGGGATTTACTAATACTGAGATGGGCGCGGGCAGATACAGTCAATTCTTTAACTGAGATTTATGAGAGGTTTGAGTAATCTATGGGATGGAATTCCTCTTCGACTCTTCTTATGACGATGTCAAGCTTAATAGGCTTTGTTCGATGTCTGTTACGATTTGAGAAGTCAATACACACATATAACACAAATGTATCTTCTTTGATTTCGTGTTACGGACCGGCCAGTCTGTCGCCAGACTTCGGATTTAAGTCGTAAACAAACGTTTTTTCATTTAATCCTTGGCAGCGATCGATGTGACTGTTATCATTTACTTTACAATAGGTATATTTTCACGGCGCCAAACGACCTCAAGATTTGTTAAATGCTACTATGCAACAAACATGTTCTTACTCATCCAAATCTACAACCAATTGTTTTACGGACAATATACACACTCCAATCTCAGGGTCTCTTAAATGAGTTCAGTCTGGACCACTTCTCTTCTAAGAGGAATTTCATCGGCGTAAAAATCTCTGTAGGCCCTCATCCTTTCTCTATGGTCATATTTGTTCATTCCCTGGCTACCGGGTCCCTGTCTAGACCCATAGGCATGGGAACAATGTACCCAGTGCACCATCCGCCTCTTGCAGCCCCTGCCTATACTCAATACATGCGAAGCGCATGACAACTAGATGCACATAAAATTTACATTGGTAAAAAAGACACTGTTGACAATTTCTTTTCAGGGTTTTTGACAAAATCATCAAGTTTGTATTTATAATGAAGGATATAGTTTGATTGATTAAAGATAACATGCTTAGCAGAGCCGCATGTCACGGATGTTTCTCATTCCACGGAAATCACGTCTTACAAAACTTAATTCCGTTACTGACGTATCATTTGGTATCAGACGTAATGCTCTACCATTATACCAGACTGAAAGGGTGACATAGTTGGACACCTTGGAAATGTAAGATTGCCTTCTGCAAATGTCAGAAAACACAAGGAAGATACGACTATCCAAGTTCAATCATATGTTGTATGATAAAGCATTTCTAAAGCTAGGTCAGTCACTCAAGTGAAACACAAAGTTCGTCAAAGTATATACCTGAGATAAACCTGGAAATATTTCAGTCTGTCTATTCATTTACCCTTTTAACTAATTCATACATTCATACAGGTAGACAACCAAACAGGATAATATATCAATGACTGATAACACATGACTTAATAACGTGTTGAGTATTGATTTCGTTTTATCCAGTTTTATAATTTATTCTGCATGAAGTGTGAAAATTGCTTCGAGGAATATGCAAGGACATTCTAATATCTTCATAGATTTGACAGCTAAAAATACAAAACCACTGTCTTTACTTTCTCATTGACATCGAACATAGTAAGAACGCTGGGTTCCATAATAGTATCGATTTGTAAATTTCCCTTTAAGGGGCAACTAGATCCTAAACGTTATTTTCTTCACCATATCAAATTCGTTCCTTACAACCAAAGTACGTTACACTCTATATGTCTATCTTCTTAAATTGCCATTTTCATCATTATGTAAATACACAATTATTTACTAAAGTTCAAGTCTAAACAGCCGATCTTTCTTATAATTAATAGTTACCAAATACTCTGTTTAGTTTATAAGTCGCAACACAATAGCTCTGGCTTCAGATATCACCTGGGTTAAATGCGTATGCCAAATCTCTAAGCATCATCAAATGAAAGCCGTTTGAACCTCAACTCAACCAAGTATATTATAAAGATTGAACCTCTCTCTCTCTCTCTCTCTCTCTCTCACTCACTTTCAAGCACCCTTTTCATTTAAGACACCATCAGTGAGCGCAGCGCCGTGCCATCTACTTTAAACCGTGCATTCAGATTAACTTAGTCTGGTACATTTCGCTGAGAGCCAGCCCGGACAATAAAACTCTTGGCTATGGAGGCAATCAGCGCCGACTAAGTGACGTGTACTGAGGGACAAATGAGCAGGATATAAGACCCAAGACGAATGAGTCCCTCAAGGTCCCTGTCCAGTTCTTCACTCTGCCCGCGTCACGATAAACAGCTGTTTAACTGCACCATGGACAGAGGAAATGTGCGATGGAAGTGCCATTAAATCTTTCCCTGTTCACCGCTCATCGCATGTCGCACCCTAGAATTTCCTTATGCAACGTTTATTGCTTTATAACAGTTAAATACTGGTGCGCATGCGCTGCAATCATAGATGACCAAATACTTATTGGGAATTCTGTTCCAGCTGCTATATACAGGCAAAGGTCACATTCAACTTTTATACGTCCTCTCCTACTCGTAATATAACTTATAATATAATAATACAGTCAGCCCTCGTTAATCTGACATGCGCGGTTGCAGGCAAAACTGTCGGATTAACGAGGATGTCGGATTAACGAGGTAAATTCCTGTACAAAAATA
>JAUELE010233040.1:0-11930 GCA_031471655.1 Diodora aspera
ACTGTGGCAAGTACTCGTCTTCCAATCATGACAGATATGGATTTAGGCTGGCAACAAAACATTAGAACTATTTGGAGCTGTCCGCGCTCGAGGAGCTCGTGTGTACTGGCAAGTGGGTGAAAGTGCACACCTTTCCAGGTAATTACGTGATAATGAAGAGAAGGAATACTTAACATATGTTGCGGACGACCAGACTCAGGTAAATGTCATGGAAAGAGTGAAGGCATACGCGCAAGCAGGAATTGCGCCCTGCAGGCGCGCTCTTCTCAGCATCTCACCACATTAAATGTTGGAATGATTTCTCGAGTTTTGCCAAGAGTAACCCATCAGACGAGTGCTGTAGATTTATGTCGTTGAGACTATGTCAGCAACACTGTTATATGATTAGTAAATTACAGAAGACAAATTTCAACTTCCATAAAATCTAACGTGTCACATTACCGATCAGAGAGAGAGAGAGAGAGAGAGAGAGAGAGAGAGAGAGAGAGAGGGGAAGGGGATGAGAAAAATAGCGAGCAATTACATAACGCTTCCGTGCCTTGCGATGACGTCATCACCGAGAGAGAGAGAGGGAGATGGCGTCGTTGACGCTACCTGAGAGAGAGAGAGAGAGGGGTATTTGCTTTCGGGAGGCAAAGTGATGGCATCCCGCTGACTGCAATGTAAGTTTATAGAAGTGCTGCCTGATAACAACTAATATACACATTACGTTGATCTTATCGACCTGAAGAAACATCAGCGACATCTACATCATTAGTGAAAGGTATTTCAACACGTTTACTGCGCCAAGACAATTGCTTGCAGTAAAACAAGCTAGCATTTGATCATGGCATATCCAAGAGTGGTGTATTTTTACACAGATCTAACCAAGTGGGAACACAACTGGCGCACCAAGAATGCTAAACATGCTCGGTGTAAGACATATACTTACCACTGCTTATTTTCTTGTCCTCCAACAATATCAGCCGAAGTCTACATATTAGCACAAGAGATTACGATGATTTACGACGAATAGGTTTGCTCACGCGATTAATTCCTAAAAAGATGCAGTTTCGTAACCTGTAAGACATGAACCATATTTAAAACGCATGTTTTACTGCTATTATTACTTCTAGCTGTTGCTATTTCAACTTGACTACAACCACCACTGCTACGGCTATAGACTAAGATGTAGTTTGTGAAGTAAGATTAATATTTCTAATATCTATAAATGATGTATACTTTTAATGTGATCCCAGAGAGTCTTCTCACTTGCAGCTATCTAGACTGGGTAGATATCCAGACTTGTCTGAAGTCTACTAAATCAGAGTATGGATGACAGACTACTACTTCTACCCCACCTTCTGCTGCTACTACAACAACGACCACTACGACGGCTACCATGTCTTGCCAAATATGTTCCGGATGTAAGACCGTTACAACCGGAACGACTTACCACTACCAACATTAATACACATGAATTTGAAATTACTTAAAGAATAAATGACTCGAAGTTCTAATAGCTTGTACAAATTAGCAGACGCCCATACGCAAAGCCGCACTAAACCCCTGAAATCTGAAACATTCCTTCAATGAAGAGGGAAACATGAAACGCACTGCAGTCAGAAGCTCTACAATCCACAAGTGAGTTTGGAGGTTAAATAACGATAACCAGGCAGACGTAGCCTACGAAACAAATCTGACAGTTAAACAAACGCCATTAACACCTTTTGTTCACCAGGTCATCGGCGTCAACATGTGAACTCTTGAAAAATGCATAAAAAAATGGACAGAATACAAATATCAGATACGAGACGTATTTATGGCGTACTGTGGATGCAAAAAGGTTCTCGCAGTTATCAGTGTATCACCAAGCTGCCAGTCAACTCTAAATTGGAGTCTCACAACTGAAACGAAATCCGAATTACTTGTCATTTGCAGGGCGTTATAAGTTGACTGTGATTATTTAAGTTTCTGTTTCGAGGACAAAAAGAACTTTCGAGGTCTAACTCTTGCTCCAGATGTGTGAAGCGCAGTTATTTAATAATTTTGTCTCAATGGCTCAAAGTTAAAAAGGTTTTGTCTTGCATATACCACTTACTTCAACTTGAAAAGGTAAGCTCAGAGACCCGCGTCCTAATGACATCCTTTATCGAAGAAAGAATTAATATGTACCTTCTGGATAACAAGTTATAAAAGGCATGTCTACTGATAGAATACCAGCGGAGGTGCAAGCTTGTTGTTAAGGACTTTACGAGAAGCACCTTTATGTAATTAGGTGCAGTTAGTGGTAAGCTTAATAAGACTTTGTAACATCCTAACATTCAAAAAATCGACCAAAGGAAGCGTTATCTGCTTTCAGTAGACACTCCTCTCTTCCTAACCGTTTAAGTACAGGCAATTAGGATTTTTGAAGAATTGATAAATTTCATTAACTGATTAAACATATTAAGTTTCTGAATTACTCGATCAAAGACTAGATATTACTGCGAAACGCTAGCGCCACTTAAACGTGGGTATGCTTCTTATTCAGAACTCACGAGATAACTGACGCCACTCATGAGTCAAGAGTACTTCTTTCACTTATAACACTTGTCATTATTGAATTAACGCAACACTACTGACTTGCGTAAATGTCTGAAAATGGTCTTTACTCCTTGGATTAGCTTATAAGACAGACAAAATGACAGATATACAGACATGAAGACAGACAAACTATTAATTAAGTAACCTCGACCTAGTTGTTCTCTTCACAAAAAAATAAAACATTTCTGTAAAATCTTACAGCTAAACATCGGTTCATGGTGCGTCTTTAGTGTTCAGTTCTCCGAATTGGTAAACTATCTACAAACAGATTTATATATTCGAGGAAAATTCGCGCAACAGGTTGAATGATCACAGGGTGATATGACATCAGAGGTATTCGACACTTAACCTTATTAACAGTTCCCTGTTGATGTTTAAATGGCCCCAACCAATCTGAATATCTCGACGTATGGCGGCCATATTTTGAAAACCAATACATACCAGTCTGGCATTTTAGATACAATATGATACTACAAGGGTATGTTTTATCACCAGTACCCACTGCCTTGAAGCACAATACGCCACAAGCTTACATGTATGTCAAAAACAGATAAGTTGAAGTGTAAACGCATTACGTTAAACATTAAATTGCAATTAAAACGCCATGCGGTCGTGTATCACCTCATAATTTCCGCCAGTATCTGAGATTAATGGCTTCCAGAACATAAATAACCTTTGGAAAAGCGGACATAAATCTCTCAGTCATCGATTTCTAACGAGATAAACTTGGAACATCAATTCACAGCTATCATCAACACATTTACCGTTACTTTCTGTTACGTTACTTAGCCGCTCCTTTCGCGCACCTGTTTGGTCGAGAGGTCGTCGAAATCTTCTTGGGGTCAACGGAATTTGAAAATTACACGGTTTCAGACTCGAATTCAGTGTAATCTTAACTGAAACTTGGCATAACGCTCTTCCCAAGTGCTGAAGACAGCATTGCGCAACGCAAACATTCAGATTTACCAGATTCTTTCTCTTGCCCCCGCACAAGCACATATACGCACAGTCTGCTCTTTGTTCCCTTACACTCCTTTTAATATATTAAAATGTAAAAGATGATACCATATACAGTTCACAGCTAAACTTTGACATTTTGGTTTCAGGAAGACTCGTCATGCTTATTCTTGCTATTTGAGGTTTAAAACCTCCAGATGTACAGAACGGAAATCAATACATGTCGTGTTACGTCTAAAGGTCCCCGTTTTCGCCTCCAACTTCCCAGAATGTATGGCACGCCAGACGTGTGAAAGTTAGGCATAGCGAAGTCAGTACTTCGTCTCGCGTCGGTGCAGCTGACATAAAACAATTAGTGGGAATTTCTTTCCAAGACATGCTCATTGAGAACAAGTTACCCTTAGGGCAGACATAAGAAATTTTTCTCACGCACGCACCAACAACAATGATAATTCAGAATGCAAAAATTAACAAATGGGCGAATGATTAGAAATATTTAAAAGTCCGCTGCAAAGCATATACATTTACTGAAGGGCAAAACTAAGGGATGATCGAAAAGCGTATCAAATAACCTTTATCATCAGGGCCCTGTTTCACAAAACCATCTTAGTTAAGATCAGTCTCAGTGTCTCGGTTGATTTGTATATTATTCTCAAAACAATCTCGGAGTGATTTAGAACATGCATACGTTGTACAACTTGAAGTTGCTCTGTCAAGTGGAGTTATGGTTAACACTCGGTTTCAAAAGTTGATCCTAAGAGTTTGCGGTCACCTTAGCGCTAAGACTTTGTGAAACAGGACCCCGGACCATAATTATGCTCGTAGTTAATAGAAATTAGCCAGGGTCATTGGCATATCAGTAGAAGGGGTCCCAACGGGTCAGGACAGGGAGAGAAGGCCAAAAAGTGAGAAAAACAGGGTTTAGCGTCATGTGTCCAGGCTCAGGACTTGACAAAAGTGTAGCTCTAGATCACCGATTACTGAGGTACCGAGCATGATCCCTTAATTGTTTCCACTAGTATATACCTCTACAGCCAAGCAGTGATTTGTTAAGACACCTGGATTTGATGTTTTCCATGCCCGCGCAATATACCTCATATACATGTCGTAAATTAATCTCAGTTTAGGTTTCAAAGGGAAGCACATGTGCTGCCACATATCGGCAATGACAAATCTGTAGCCACACAAGGGAACAAATCGCCCTCCACAAAGATCTTGCCATGTCCTCACTCTACTTAAAACCAATTCAAATAACAAATCCTTTATTCTTGATACCAAAGCAGGGTACTTGTGATCGTATCTTTGATTTCGCATGTATGAGCGAGACTCAGAAGCAACCTCCTCTATATTCATAACGTGCAGTACAAACAACTCAAAGGCTTAGAAAGGCTGTACTTGATTTGAAATGGAGAGCGGCGTACTTGATTTGCAATAAATCACGGGTTAATTGATCTCGGAAGGGTGGTGTGGTCTGAGGAAAAGTCAGATCTTCAAAGAAACGAAACAAGAACGCTAATACTGGTCTACTGCTTCGCTAGGTTTACCCGAGTCGTATTCCTAAGAGCAGGTTCCTCTGGAGCAATGCCAGTGTAATACACTAAAACGATGTTTTCTTATTTCATTACCTCGTAATACGAACAGAACATTGTGTTAGATACTCAACCCAAACATAGAGCGATTAGCACCAAATTTAAACTACTGACAAGAAACACAGAGTGTAACATAACTTGCCAGCACTATCTCTGTCTTGAAGTCTTAATATTAGATTTCCGCATGGGAGCAAAAAGAAAACCAAACGTTCCCAATCGTGTAAAACGCTTGCCTGTTAAATACATCAGGAGAGAAGAAATATGTCTGCTATCGGTATCACTGGTAATTCTGTTCTGCCTTGTTTTGCACGAGATTTATTTTTCATAAACTCATAAAATACAGACGAGCTAATTTTCTGCTTCCCAGCATTCCACACGGCATTACCGTGACACATCACCTCAGCTTGATGTATGGTGCCGCCATCCTAAAGAAGCCATGTTGTTATATTATTAATTGGCAGGCCTGTAACATGGCTTTGCAGACCCATTCTCAGCCTGCAGTTGACTGTTATGTGCATTACCTACCATCAGTGTGGTGTAACCTATATGAACTGAAGTAATTTTATATAAAACCAATTAAGGCCATCACAAACACTCCCTCTGACGTCTGATTGATAAGGTTCCAGCAGTTGAATCTAATCTACAGGATATTCCTTAAATATTCCCAAGTATTAAGATAAGGACAATTAAATGAAACTAATAAGAACATTTCGTGAGAGACAAAGTTGAATGTTTATAATCCCATACTGTTTTCATGAAAAATCAAATCAACCGTTTACAGTCTATTTAAAACTCAGTTTTGTTTCGGGTGGGCTTAGAAATGGATTTACATATAGACTGCAATTCCTGATGGCGCGAAACAGATTAGATCCGGGGCTACTCATTAAGACGACAACAGAGGGGCTGAAAACCGATATTAACATGGCTTTCCACTCTCAAATAAGGGCATGAGGGTATGCAGCAGTATAAATGAAAGCATGCTCAATGTAACAGCTTATGATGGTTGTAAATTGGTCATATGATACAAATGTGTTGCTGGACTACTTGTCAGGTGTTCTATAAATAAAGAAGGATAACTTTTCCTCACTGAAAATTTGAAAATGCAACACACAACCTTAAAAAATGTTTTGGGATTATATTAAACTTCTGTCAATACCCTGAGTCAATGCAAAGAAAACTGAACATCTCACGCATCTCTGCTTGACCCTGCTCTGCTAGGAAAGGCAATATAGTACCAGGGATACACACCTGCCTTTGATTACACATGTTTAAAGAACATGAGTCTTAGAGTTTTGACAAAAGTCTAGGATTATATTTGTGTCACAGTTTCAGTCTAGTAACCCAAACGTGTAATTGCTCGTAAAACTCGAGCTACCCACTTTTTTTATTTGAAATCATTAATGAATATTGGGGCAACGAGTGACACCATTTTATCAGAGAGAGTATTACAACCAATTACAACTCTTGCAGAGGTATTCGCTTATATCTGATTTTCAAGTGGCATTTATGCACTAACATGAACATTGTATTTCATATTGGTTAGAGGGTCAACTAACCAACAATACAAATACAAATTTACATAGCGCCTATATCCGATTAAAAATCGCTCAAAAGCGCTGAAACTGAGCGAAAAACTGGCAGAATCGTGGAAAGGTATTAACGGTCTATGGCATAGGCAGTTTTAAACAAGTGAGACTTTAGTTGGGATTTAAATGTAAACAGTGTATGCTGTGATCTGAGAGGGAAGGGAAGATTGTTTCAGAGAGAGGGACCAGCTTTCGCAAATGATCTGTCACCAAATGACTTGAATGAGTATTGGGCACACAGAGCAAGAACTGATTTTGTGATCGAAGCGACTTTGTAGGCTTGAAATGTATTCCTTTAATGTTTTTGTCGACTCCAGAATGAGGTTTGCTGATCCATAAAACATCAAATATGTGTCAAAGACAATGTCATGACCTCTCTGTTGGTAATTTATGTATTTCACTTGGATAATAATTCTTTGCCGTGGAAAGTCTTACCTTTCTGCCAGCTTCGTTGTTATGCAAATTCATTATCATTCTTGCCAACTCTCTTGAATGCCTCGGATGGTTCTTTTCCTTTTCTCTGACGTCTACAAAAGCTTTAGCAAATCTATAGCCATATTCTATATTGTCTCCGCATCCACCCCATATCCAATCACGGTTCAAGTCTTTGGGCCTCCTGGCCCTACTACAACCACAACTGGCCAGTTCTCCTTCCCTGCACGATCTGCTCACGGCATGGACAACTCCGGCGGCGGAAATGGCGTGAGTGAACGCTGCCTCTCTGCTTGCTGAAAACACAAACATACTGACATTTTATAATAGCTAGGTTGGTGTTTTATGTTGTTCATGATGTCTTACATCCATAATGCAATATACAGACTGAACATTGAAAGTTCATAAAGATGACATCCCAAACGGAAGCCCAATGAGCAGATCCCCTCCACGACAAGCACAAAGTAACTGGATTCCTGTTGTTTCCATCCACACTGCCACCTTTGTGGATGAACACAGCTCAAAACGGTAGTTGAATTAACAGATCGAAATTGTAGTTGATCTCTTGTAGTAATGAGATTCTAGTTTCAGTGACATTGCTCCTCTAAACCCTAGGAGCTACATTAAACATTTCAATCATTGTTATCGAGACTTCAGACGCAATGCCGGGTTGTTGTTTGCTGTTTTACAAATGACACCTTAATTTAAGGGTAAGAAGTTCTTGTGGACACCCAATACCATTACATGTAGCTAGCGATCTTGAAGGTATGTTACTTATCGACTTATGTCTTCTTTCCTTCCATAATATAATAATGAATAGCAAATATATAGCGTCTATAAAAACTAGGAACACAATATAGCAGACAGTTCCTTTCCACTTCGATGATCAGTGACAGTACAGAAAGCATTAAAACGACATATGGAGAACACTCAAAATTGAAAGTTCTATCCGGGAACCTGTTTGGTACAGGATATGTATACCTAGATGAGTTCTCCGGCTCCCCTCCATCGGTGATGACTGAATATATTTAAGGCACAACCTAAGGGTGTTAACAAAGGTCTACTCTTTCTCGACTTGTTTACCGGGGACCCGAACTTTAGCTTAAATTGAACCTGCTGTGGTGTGATTGACATTGACTACGCTGTAATGAAATGTCACTAAATTCCTGTCGTCCCTGGCTATTCACGCAAACGGTGAGTGCGGTGACAGTTTGCCAATAGTACAATATAAAACCTTTCAGTAATATTTGTCCTTGACCCAAAAGGTCAGATTGGGTTCAACGTTTGACACTAAATCAAATCCTGGCTTTTCATTTTTATTTCAGGCTGTTAACAGAAAGCAAATTACTTCTGGTGAAAAGTTAGATCACAATGGTGAATAGCGTCAGAAAACGCTATGAGAAATAAACGAAACGTTTCAGCTCGGGACGTTACAGTATTGATATCATAGGGGTTGAAAATAGTTACATAAAATGTACATTCCAAACTAGGAATGCAGTCAATGCAAAAACTTTCGCCGGATCACACGACCACATACATGAAGAGGAACATTTTCGTCGTTTAACAAACTACCAACAGTAAATGCTTCGGACAAGGATATAGAAAGATAAAGGTTGTTGCATGGATTGGATAACTATTTTTAATAATTAAGGAGTTTGTAGGATGATATTAAGATGCTTCTAGTTGAAGGAGGCAATAATTATTCTGGTATCGAATCTAACTATCATAATTTGCCTCAGACAAGAACCATGGCAGAGTATTAGGAAAACAATACTGCCCGTGCTGCAAATACTTCTACCAAGGCTGATACTAAATGAAAGCTCGCGGGGTTCTGAAATGTTTTTTTCAAGCCATGTCGAAAGGAAGACGACTGGATCCTTGATGTGAGACATAAGTTTGAGTAAAACTGCAGGAGAGGTGCATTCCACTGAAGCTCAGAATGAAAGATTTGACTTGTATAAGATTTGACTTGTATCTTGCAAGTATTGGGAACCTTTTTTTAAAGCTTATATTTAGCCTTGGATAGTTCAAGGTTGCCTCGGCAACCATGACAAATTAGATTATGTGGATGATTCTGAACACGTTTGAAAAATTTAACTGCGTTACCAAACATAATTCAATCAGAAGAGAATGTGTGCCTGAAATCCTTAAGGTCAAGGTCACACGTGTTATATTGAAGCAGACGTGCATGTCGACGTCGAAAAAAAAAGATGCAACGGCGTCTGGTTCAGTATCAGTTCTGGTGGAAAAATGCGCTGACCAGAGACTAATTAAGCCATATTTTAAACATTATTCGTGTTCAGTTAGCTCCCCAAAGTCTCGATAGCACCCAAATTGACATGCATGTAGTGCGCCTTAAACCGATTTGCAGCCATGCACGGTTTATCGCTCCGCCACCTGTTTCCAATACCCAAGAAGTTGTAAGGACGTCTGTGAGGAAAATGAAGAAAATCTTGGTAAAGGGAAGAGGTAGTGTAAACAACAGTGACTATCTGGTGTTACATGTTTGTAAGGCACGAGGGAGATACTCCTTCTCAGTCTGTAAGTGATGACAGATAATCACACGACTTGTTCAACCTGGCTATACACCAGTATACGTTTGGTGTCATTGTACAAGAAGAGATGCACCTGGTCGTATAGCAACATTTCCTTGTACATCAGGTGAATCTACACCAGAAAGCCTAGCTAAGGCCAATCAAATGCGAGAACATATCTTACATCAGTTTTGATTCTTGTAAGTTGTTAAGGTAAGCTATTACAGATGTGCACAATGCGCCTTCATCGGCTGAAAAGTGCGGTGAAAGTTCACTGCAATTTGTTATTCATCCATGTATCCGGTGAAGATTATACCACATTGCTTCAAAATGAACAAATGCTTTATGTTGACGAACTGCATCTCCTGCTCATTGTGGTTCCTTGCCACTGGTGCACATTCACTGTAAACTGAAACCTGCAGTTAGATATTCAAGAAAGCCAGTGGATACAGAAAACCAAGTTCTTTGTACAACTGTTCGCCCCTGTCTAACAGTACAAGACACGACGGAACACTCGATGCTGGCACGCCAGCTGTAAATCTGCGGAACAAACTGCATGTCATTTCAACGTAGGTTCTGGCACGTTTATTCTATTATTGCCCACTTAAACAGTCAACGTGTTTGTTTTTCTAGGTTGAAATTATTCTGTTATTATCACAGAGTCATATAAAATAAGTCTTACATAAGCGGACACCCGGAATAGCTGGGTAAAATATACTCCCGACGGTAATAAAAACGTCTTCATGGCGGTAGTGTGTGAAGAAGCAAGGAAAGGCAATTCGATGGTTAAAACAGTCGCCGTCGGCGGACGGGGTATGAATCTTGTAACACAAAAGCAGCAACTGCCTCACGAAATATCTCACAAACATGTTTGCACTTTGTTTTCAACATGTATTGATGAAGATGTGTTACATAATAATGATGGATAGTTATGTCAGTTTTCAAAATTATTACAATCGGAACATTCAGTTCGTATTAATCAACGCTGACAAATGTTTGTCTTTCCTGAATATAACTAATTATTGAAAGTTCTTGGATTTATTTTGCCAGGGAAATAATGTTATCCGTTTTATTCAATCAATGAAGATGAAATTTTACAAGACAAGGTAATACATGACTGAGTAACTGAATACATAAACTCGCGAGGCTAAGAATAAATAAATAAATAAATAGACTTTTGTGACTTGAAGTTGGATACGTGCTTCCGAACGCGAAATAGGTCTGGTGCTATCTGTGTGAAATACATAACATAAACTGTAAATCATACATTGTAAAAGTGTATGCCTAATTAAATAACGCCATATCGCCTTAATCCTGGCAGATGCAGACTGATTTTTTTTCTACTTTCAAATAGCCAGCCTCTTTCCGATCCTTTCTTAGAGGGTTTATTGAAGACTTCAGAATGCTTTACGAATACGAGCCGAATGCATTTATTTGTAAGTGTAACGTTTACGAAGGTTTACAAATATTTACAAGATTCTGTGGAAAAGGTTGGAAAGCATTTTTGTTTTATTTTATGGCATCAGGGTCCCAAAATAAATGAGGCTGTAAAAGTGCCAAACATGCTATGTATCTTTTGTGTATTATTCATGGTGTGTACATAATTTTATGGTTTTTTTATCTTCAACTTCAACAATATCTGACAATATTCATAATGACAGCTACCAACCTCCATACTCCACTTGTCCCTCACTGTCAACATTCAGGAGTTCCCTAAGCTCAGCTTGTTCATCAGGAGTTGGAGCAATTCCCAGATAACGCAGAGTCTTAAAGATGAAAATTCAATTACTCAGCATTTAAAATCACCTTTGCAGATATTTTTCTAAGACATGAAACCACATTGAAAAGAGAAATATATATGCCAAGAGGATTAAAATTGTTCCTTCAAATTGGAGATATATAATTGTAAATAACAATGGGAATGCCAGATTACACTTTGAAATCATTACTTACCACTTCCAATTTGTCAACTTTGACTTTAGAGTGAGGATCAATAGAGATTTTTCTGGAGATGTGTTTGCTTCGTGGTTGTTTGTCTTCAGGCTTGGATACTGGACGATAGGAGTTCCTTGGAGATTGTGTGGGACGACTGTGATCTCTACTCAAACTGATCTTGTCCAAGTCTTCTTCTATTGTGTAAAAAAGAGGGCACATTCAAAATTGAGACTTTCACCGATGTTGTAACTTTATTACAGGGGTCGAAATAAGCGTTTAAGTGACGGCCCTGTCCGGCTAAAATCGCTATTTGTCCGTCGCATATTATAACG
>JAUELE010233051.1:0-11929 GCA_031471655.1 Diodora aspera
ATCAACTATGGCATAAAGACGTAAGGGAAAATAATTGAAATCATTTGGTATACTTTCTTGTGGACGTCAGTATAGATTAAAGGCTCGTATATGAAATAAGTATTTAGAAGAAAACAAATTTTGGTTCAAACTCGACACGGACGTGTACGTCGCGAACGTCAGTCATTCAGTGTCAACTGTGAATTCATGTGCGTACTTGAGGACTTGCGTAAGTAGACCAATACTCAGTCTATAGAATAAAAATATAATTATCTATTATCATCGGAGCTTTAAGTTGGTCGTAAATAATTTTAAACTTGAAGTATCTGGAAGCGATTGCCTCCACGCAGCCGGTAGGTGCGATCCACACCAAGTTCCTTTTACTTTAAGTTTTCGCAGGTTTTGAGAAATCTCGTGATTCTGAATGGATGCACGCGAGAGGTGTAAAACAAGTGAGCACATTGATAGGAAAGTGTCAGATTTAAATCAAGAACGCTTCAAATACATGTACGTGTATGGACCGAAAAAAACTGCAGAAGAAATGGAGGAAACAATAATTGAGCTTGGCTACTCCGGGACTTCGGTTGCAAGCGGATGACAGAACAAACTAGGGACAGGCACATGAATGGTAGTCTCAATGTCTGCATGTCGAACTCCTACCCCCGACACACGCACCCTTGTGGACCACTTACATCTGCACCGCCGGTTCTTGACAGTGACGTCATCTGCCATGGCAGCGCTTGGTCGTCTAACACCAACGTCACGGTGTCCAGGAGACAACAGGTATATTCGACCTTCTGGATTATTCCGGGGAATGACCCTGACCCGTGTCCATCGTCATAACAGATTCCGTGGGGACCTCACCGGACGTCGTTGGTAAAGACGTACATGTTCCACGCTGCATGATTGCTGTGACCGCGTCTTACGCCGTAGAAGCCGATGGATTGGCTCCAGACTGCAACCCTAGATGTGGATCCCTTTGGTGGAAGAATTGACCTTTTGTGACATGTGAAGAAGGAGAGCAGGAGAAAAATATTCTCCTCTAGGAATAAATAATGTCCCCTACTGGCCGAATCTGAGGCAGGCCCAGCAGAGAGCAGCGTTACCGAGTAAAAGGGGTTCAGGATCTTATCCCTTAACTCAGGTTCTTGAAAAAAACACTACTGGAAGGATCTGAGCAATAGGAAGACAAGTCTTGTTGTCATACTGGGAAACCTGAACCTGAACCTTCGAAAGGACCCTATATTTTCCGACTTGTGCTAGCGATCATTTGATTTCTCATTGGGGGACAATTTTTGAGATATATATACTGCCGGGAAAAAGAAACGATACCACATGATTCCAGTTATTTTCCTTTACGTCTTTCTGTCATAGCTGATCAAAAGGATGGTAGGATTTCAACGAGTGTAATTAGATTGACATCATAATATCGTTGATAAAACTTCGTAATCTTGAAGGGATGTCTCTTGCATATCCAACGCAATTGTGAATTTATTCAGTAGTCTCTCAAAATCTTGATATCGTTTCTTTTTCCCGGCAGTTTAGATCCAATGGTCGCTCCCTTACGAATAGAAGAAACTTTCCTCATTCGCCTTGGCGGTCTCATTCCCCGGACTGATCGCTCCTCACAGAACACCTTTCTGACCACTTGGAAAGAAGTTCCCGACAGACCACAACGGCAACAAGTACTATATAATATATATTGAACTTTGGAAGCTGATCCCAAATGACGTCATCAGAGGACTAACACTTTCGATGATACGATGGAGTCGTGCAAGTGTGGATGCCCAGGGAAGTCATGCAAGATGTTCACGTTGTGTGCTTCAGTTTTTAATGAACAATCTTCAATATTATTTTCATTGGTGTTGCAACGGTATTTAAAATGTGACGAATCTTTCTGACGTCACTCATGCGTGATTGCTATACATTATAGGTCCTATCATCCATTTGCATCAGTGAATGCTTTATATACAATATAATGTATTGTATATAAATTCGTTGCTTAGGTTATATTTTGTTGCCTGTTGTGCGGTCGTTACTTTCTTTTGCTAGACAGTTTATTTTGAAAAATCCTTGATAATCGATCTTATCTTAAATTATAATTAGCTTTCCATATATCATAAATATCAATGGGAATAAAATCAGGAAATGTTCCGGAAACGAACCACGAACTTTCCGGGCGGGGTCCTCGGTTGATGGCAACGTAGTCAATATCCTAACGTTGTAAGGACGTTCCGGAAACGTAACTCCCGGGGTAGATTGATGTTTGATCTCCACACTGCGTTGTTTAATGCGACACCGTAGGACCTGAAAACCCCGAAGATTAGTCACTTAAGTCTGTACTCCCATTAAGATGACAGTTGTTCGCCATAACGGATACGTGTGTGTTGACCTGACGTACACGTTTCCATGTTTCAATGACGTGCCGGAAGGAAAAGTAGACACTCATTTGGTTCTGAGAGACAAACTCGTCTGAGTTTGTGTGTACGAAGCCTAAGACAAAGTATTGTA
The DNA here is from genome assembly GCA_031471655.1 of Diodora aspera. NCBI lineage: Eukaryota > Metazoa > Mollusca > Gastropoda > Lepetellida > Fissurellidae > Diodora > Diodora aspera. The sequence goes on from JAUELE010233051.1 coordinate 2,491, forward strand.
TAAGCATCGATTTCTGAGAACGTCAGTTATTTGCATTAATTGCATTAATGATTCCATGTATGTAGTTGTCTTTAATCAACTTGTGTTGAGGAAGATGTTTGTCTTGGAACGAATGATATACAGAGAGAGACAAACAGCCTGAAATACGACAGACAGAGGCATAGGCGTATGGGCAACCTTTGGAGTTGGGGGGGGGGGGGGGCGGCGGGGGGAACTGACATTCTTGCCCGAAAAATGAATGGGCATCATCGGGGTTGGGGGTTGGGGCAGTGTCCTTTTTGCCCGTAAAAAGGAATGGGCACCCTCGGAGTTTGGGGGACAGTGCCCGAAAAATTACCACCAAGAATAACCGAGAAGCAAAAATAACAAACAAACACAACAACGTTGACATTCTGCTGTGCCCGAATCTTGGGGCGTTGTTGTCCGAATTCTGAGCAATTATCCCCCCCCCCCCGGCTCGAACGCCTATGGACAGAGGACTGACCGAGTGAGTGATTATAGATATACCGTGGCTTTCGGCAAGTTTGCAGCCATATCGTCACGGTGTCTCCAACATCACGTCGGTGTCAGGGGTCAATCTCCGGACTGTATGAGAGGGTGGAATTCGAACCCACAATCGCAGATGATTGGGCCGACACACTGACTATTTAGATAAAGAAGAATTTTACTTCAGTAGTGTTTGCGGTCCATTCCTTTTCTGATTGACTACAATATAGTCTCTGAAGAGACTGACTAAAATGTCTCTGAAGTAAGATTAATATTTATATAATTAAAATGATACTTGAAATGAATGACATAAACGAGATCCCAGAACACCTGAATTTGTAGCTATCTAGACTGGGAAAAATATCTAGACTGTGTGTTTGTCTCTATTATAACAAATCTGCAGGGTCTGGATGACAGACTACCATTGAGACATCACTTTCTGGAAACGTCTTCGATTGTTACAAATCAGAATTTATAAGATTGCAGTAGAAGGGACGTAATTATAGACACCTAAAAGACTTTCCGACACATTGCTGTGCATGGACGTTTTAATTCTGCACTGACGACTTCGGAGCTAGTGTATCCTGTAACTGTATTGTAATGTTGTTATGATTACAAGCACAATTTCTATCTATAAACATACAGGGATGAGTGTGAATAAACCGTTTTGCCAGGAAATAGACAATGTACCTATACTGACGTGCAAAAGAAACGATACCACGATTTTGAGAGACTACTGAATCAATTCACAAATGCGTTGGATATGCAAGAAATATCCATTCAAGTTAGGAAGTGATATGATGTCAATCAAATTACACGCACTGAAATCCAAGCATCATTTTGATCAACTATGACATAAAGACCTAAGGGAAACAATTAAAATCATTTGGTATCGTTTCTTTTGCACGTCAGTATGATTTGTTTTATAGATCGCCCATGTTACTACAATCACGTATATTATATACAAATGCATCTTCCTGAAGAACGCGACAGGGTTCTCCATCAAGACGAGCACTATATTATAGATGTTTTCCTTTATTTGTGGATGATCTTTTATCCTAGTTGTACTGTCCAGATCTGTTTTCCGAGACATCAGCATGGAGACTCTCAATCAACAACCGGAAGTAAAAAGAAGTTGTAGTTTTTCATTTCGATACAGCAGAGACGTATGATTAGCTGAAACAGTATTTAAAACAGGAGGTGGCGGTGCTGGTACGTCGAAAATCGCAGTAGGTTTTCTCTCAAATTTAGCAAATTTTTCCAGTAAATGAGCGTTTGGTTATTTCCTCGTTAACAGACCCCAGCTCCGTTTGGGCTGTCAGAGACGATATGTCACCCCTTGTTTGACGGACCACACGAACAAACAAGGAGCACTTTCAACTTTCTGCAAATTAGTGACGCTCGTTCACCGGTGATTTGGCCCAGTGGAAGTCTGCAAGGCACCGATTAGCCCCTGGAATTGATGAGGTATGCACGGCTGGATCGCTGCTCACTGCATCTTTGTTAGTTCCAAGTACATCACTTTAGGTGTGCTGGTTATTGTTTTTTGGGTACATGGTATTTCGTAGTAAACCCGTTAAACTCTACACATCTCTTTCCTGTTTGATCGTTTTTTTCAAAAATTGATTGAGAGATGGTGCCAGTATACTTGGTATGTAGGTGTTTTAGTTCCGGTGTGATATGGAATCTGCCAGATGGATTTGGTCGATTATTGATTAATATGGTAGAACTTAAAGTGGACAGCAATTTTAAAATATATATATATTACCTGTTTACAACGCTTGAAGTACCATCATTGTGGGCCTATGCATTCACCTACCTGAAGAATATGTGGGTATACTGAACCGATGTTCCAAGCATAAAATGAAGACGTTGAATCATCGCTGATGTTTAACTCGTCGTGTGATAGGCATGGTCATTTGTCACTATTGTACGTGTAGTAGCATGTACATTCCAAACAAATAAACTCACACAACTAACTCAATAAACTAATATCACTCCAGCATGAGGTTTGGCATCTCTGAAACAGTAGTGTGAACGTTCTGTTCGTTGTCGTTCTGGTTTATCATCATCATCATCATCATCATCACCACCTCCTCCTCCTACTACTACTACTACGACTGCTACTGCTAATATTACGACGACTAGTTAATGTTTTTACGTCTTTTGCAAACTTTCAGAGTATACATACGGCTGAAACAAGTATTATAATGCTCAATTAAACGGTGTCAATATTAATGAAACGAGGGATTAAAACTAATACTGAAACGAAACAGAACATTAACATAAAATATTACGTGAGGACACATGTTATGTAGGATCCATCATGTAGCAATCGTCATCTGATTTATACACGATTCTACACGAAATGATCCCAATGCCTTTAATGACAAAAACAGTCGGAGTAACAGGTACAATTATGAAGGAGGAAACTTCCAAATGATGCTGTTACTAAACATCTGATGCCATTTTAACGTGATGTATGAACTCGAATTTAGAAGGACCGCAGATGACAGGGGAGGCTTGTTAAGACAATTTCCCCTGAAAAGTGGGTTTATGTTAATGTTTATAATAAACTCGTGTGATCGTGAGTTCACTGAAGAGTCCCGGGGAGGGATTCTCATCCGGATGAATCGAGTAGTGTGCACCATACGGGGAACCACGGGCGCCATGCCGCTGTAATGACAGAAGACGCAGAGACCAGCACGCTTTCATCAAGTTCCTTCCCTTAATTCACGGTAACGCTACAGGGACGTTAGACCATGATGAGAGATTCCCGTCCCCCCAAGGCAATATCCTCACCCTCTTCCCATACCAAACAAATCTCGTTCATAATTCACGAGAGCAATAGGCGAGGCCTCCGTATGCGAAGAGTAGAAAATATTGACAAAATATTGTTCGGAATTGCGCTATAACAAATTCCAGAACCACGTGTATGGACATAAACGTTGCAAGGAGTTGACGTCCATTGCACTCGATAAACGCGAAGGGAACAGTCTTGGAAATGATAAGTGAAAATTGAAGAAGGGTCAACGATTACTCCCTGGAGCTTGTAACTCTTCTAAAGAGGAGGTAGATTACACTACATATGTTGCAAAGAGTGCCTGTAGTTTTATTGTGTGTATGAAGATTTCTCGCAGACTTTCATGTCATGTTACTTTCTATCAAGTGCAGGCGTGTTTGCATTTAGATAATATTATCATATAATTTAATGAGCAAATATCAAATTACAATGTGTATGCCAAGATGAATTACAATCTAAAAATCTAATTTGCCATGTTTAATATATTTAAATTAATGTAAATGATGTAGGTTAAAAATTCAAACAAGAATAAGTAGGAAATGTGTATAACATCCCGTCCGAAGTTTAAATGATATGAGAACCCACTTTTGCCTCGTTTCATCTTCTATTCTCGGAATGATTTATTTGAAAACGGTTTCAAGTTTTCAATATTTTTAAGACATTAATTCATTCATCGTTACCTATAAAACAAACTTGTCAAGAACTTAAAAGACGCGAAAACGCATTAACATCACCTCAGTGTATTCACTTGCATCTTTCAGTTTAATATTATTTATTTCATTATTACTAGTTTTGTGGATATGTGTAAAACTAAGACTTCACTTCATTGAGAGTGTTTCATTCACCAAGAACAAAAATATGACATTTATGCTTGAACACACGCGTACATTGTCCATAATGGCGGGGTGTATGTGAATTGCACTTCTAAATAATACATTTTCAGATTCTTTATTGCAATCTCTTAATTGAATATAAAAAATTCTGATCAGGTATTAAGGGATGAAAACAGCTGTAAACAACTGCAGTCGCATAGTATGATACTCTCAGTAGAAATTATAAAGCAACAAGTCGAAAAAACATGGAACAAAACATTGAGCTTACATTGTATTAAATACATCATTATTCATCTTATTAAGTGTCCGGCCTTCGAATTCAGATACACTTTTAAGAATGGGAAAACTATACTAGTATTCTTGTCGACGAACAGTAAACCATGTTATAGGTATAAATGCCATCATTTATTACTTATGGATATTATGAAAACTATTACGAATGTTTTCACAACATAAACATTTTACTTCCATTGTTAGGTATGACCTTCGTGTTTGACATGAGTCAGTCACCATCTTTTCAGTGACCAAAGTTTTTATTTATTTCATATCAAAATAAACATTTGATAAAACATAACCTTCAGTTTCTTTAACAAAACGCTTTTTTTCTTCTGGAAGGCAAAGCGCTGCAAGTCCTGATTGTTATTAATGCGTCTTCACTGGAAAATTTGATAACTCGTGTTCTTAAGCCGCAACAGCGGGATCCGTGATAGGGACAGATACATAGTTGACGTTGCCATGGTTACTGGATTTTTTGGAATAAAATTTATCTTGAAGAAAAAGCCAATTCTATAAAGTGTCTGCGGCTAGGTCTTTGAGTCTTGTGCGACATGACAGTTCGTTTGTGATTTTCTTTCATCAACATGTCGTAGTTTCGTTTTTATCAGACGTCTCGATTTTGCCGATACCCGAGAGAGTCGTGTTTCGAGCTGAAAGATGTAAAGAAGGGATAAGCATCTCGGAAAATAGGCATCGTGTATTTGGAGTTAGGAATGGGATTTTCTTACATTCGTATCTCCAGACTGTGAGCTTGTTTTCCACAGTTCCCGAGTTTTAACGGCGATTTTCTAAACGCTTTCCCGTCGTATATTTCTTATTAAGGTAATTCACAAGAAAACGAGATTATCTTGACTTTTAATTAGCTTTTCGATATTTCGCTGAAGGAGATACGCGATCCGCACCTGTTTATAATTTAGATGTGAAGTTTTCCCATGGTGCGGGAGCGAAACCGACATGGCTTATTTGTGACTTTTTTGACATTTTGTTTGTTGATTTTCACCCCGTTTCAGAGGGTGACTGGTTCCTACTGATGTAGGTAAATATCCTAACATGTAAATATTTAGCCTTGTGTGCAAGAATACACACATATGAAATATTATGTTTAACCAGAGTTTTACCTCGCTTGTGGTCATATATAACTGTATCATATATATCTGTATTTAAATGTCTTTGTTTGTAATGTATATAAGAAACTATTATTTTAAAGGTTTGAGTGATATATTTGAATTGGTTTTGCCTTCACAGAACCAAAATTCCTTTACTTGCCAATATCGAAGAATTGAATCTGTATTCTGATTTCATGAAATTGGTATGCTGAATGTGCACATAAACATGTAACACGAGTAACGTTAAACTATCGGTAGAATATATATAAAATGTATAAACATTGCGTAAAAATACGGATACAAGCCACAACCACATTAATTCATCCGGATATTGTTCTTGTTTATCAAACCTGTTGAGATTAGTGAAGAGGTATATAATTTGCTGTTGTACTTTATAAATCAATTTATCTCGCATGCATTACCGGAATTGCATTTAAATTTTAGAAATACACATTTATACCATTTACATAAGTTGTGACAGAGGACAAAATTATGTTGTATAGCAATATAATCATGATTTAATATAATCACCATAATATTTATTATTGTTTTATTACGTTCTTTGTTTGTCTTTCAAATATCTATGAATCTTCATGAGCACGTATCGCAACGATGGGTATCTTTCAGCGAAAATTGTAATGGACCTCACGTTGGCAGCTATTTACACGTTTTCATCACGAGTAGGATGCAGCTGTTAAACATATTATTTTTTCTATTAATTAAGTAACTATGTTGTTATAAATTGATAATTAACTAGATAGTAAAATCTACAGGGAACCACTACGTCTTTTACAGAAGTATATTGCGTTTATATTTACGTATGGCACCCAGCAGTTTGATTGCCAAACCAAACACGTGTTGCTCTCACCAACTGGAAAATCTATCATAACTTTCACAGTATGCATTTGATGTGAGTTGACTCCCAGTAACACTAGAACTTAATTTTACATATATTATATTATATTATATTATATTATATTATATTATATTACATTATCATGACAGATATTTTGTTTGTAGTTTGTTATTTGTTTATGATTATCTTATATCATAATACCTTCTTCATTATTCAAGGTACGCTGTTTTGTCTCGATTCAAGTATCATTTCATAAAGTCCTAGAGTCTTAATTCGTTTAGTCAAGTCGTATCTACCTTCGCCTATATTCCTACCAGCACTCGCTCGTTGCAACAGGCGACCTTCAATTTTGTCGAGGTTGCATCGAAAAGAATATTCCTAGTATTACCAACTCGCTGTGGTTGCAAGTCAATTACAAACGTGACAGGAGTCCACTATGCTTTGACTGGATTTCCTTCATGGCTGCGTCTAATAAACTTCTCAAAGAATAGTTAGCATTGAAAGATGTAGCCCCTTGTTAATTCCACTTCATAAAGCTGTTCAGCTGCTGCCGTTATGAAATGGCTAAATTTTATTGCTAACCCGACAGAATCTGCGTGAAGTTATAAAATGTCGTCACCAAGCTGTTTCGCCACACAGACATAATACTTACTGACTATACATTTTGGATGAAGGAATTTATTTTATCGAACTCACGCTGGGCGTGATACAACCTGTGCAACATATGATAAAACATTAGGAAAGGTGTTCCTTAGAACTGTACTACAGGAAGCAAATATACCTGTACACATGGCATGAAGACAATAAAAGAAATTTATGACAGTGCAGAAATACATGTACCATGAATTAAATAGAGTACATTGGTATTAAAATAACAGTTCTATATTATATTCGCATTTTAACTAAAACCCGCATTAACCGATATGAGAATAACACAAGTGCGTTGTAAGTTTGTAGTTTGATTGTTGAAATAATAAAAGAGATCAGGTTATAATTAATTAGAAAAGTATGTATAAAACCAGTTCTGTATATATTTATGTACTTCTCTGTAGTGGACGCAACATAGCAACGTATGACACAGGGTGAGAGAGTGCAGATCTGGCTATCTGAATGCACGGTTTCATCATCGCATGCATACATCAATGGAGACAGTGGAGATCACTTGCACTACAATTGACTGCGAGAGACAGGCAAACAAAGGTATGCATGCATGTACTACTTTTTACGGAGTACATCAGCAATTTTCTGTGAACAGAAATCCTGTTGTCAACTTGAATGGGTATTATTTCTCACTGTGACTTACACAGCTGATGCAGGAGTAAGACAAGTGATGCTCTATAAGTGTCTATATGATCGGCGTTTCTCTGTACGTATAAAATGTATTTCTTCTTATATTTGTTATTTTATGAACTGACACCAGTCAACAGACAACCAACACATTTCCTTTTGCTAATATTCATTACAAAGCATCACGAGATTTTTGCGGCATTGTTTCTTATAGTATATGTGTTATATACATGTATGTCTCATTCTGGGTGTAAGATTTAGCCTACTTATTGACATGATAACATCTCATGCGTGTTTCTCAATTACACTTCCATTATGCTACTCACAATATGTTTGGTTTACATCCAGAGTATGACAAATCTGAGGGATAAAAACAAATGCAAAAGTCAACTTTATTGTACTTAAGTTACAAATTCGCCAAAAGGAATTTTGACCTAAACGAATATTCACATTTGACCGTTGTTGCCGTGGAAGATATGATATGATATGATATGATATGATATGATATTATATTATAGCGTGGATTTGTTGCATGCAGTTGAAACGGCCTTGAAAGCAAATTATGTTCCTATGATCATTTTCAACAACCACTACTTCACAGTTCAGTTATATGTTCTTATTTAAGATCGCAAATACGTTTGAGGGATAATAACAAGTGCAAAACTCAACTTTATTGAACTTACATGTTACAAATTCGCCATAAAGAATTTTGACCTTCACGAATATTCACATTTGACCGTTGATGTCATGAAACATATTATATTATATTATATTATATTATTTTATTTTATATTATATTATATTATATTATATTATATTATATTATATTATAATAGCGTGGTTTTGTTGCATGCAGTTGAAACGGCCTTGAAAGCAAATTATGTTTCTATGATCATTTTTAACAACCACTACTTCACAGTTCAGTAATATGTTATTATTTGAGATCATAAATACTTAGTCAAAATCCCAACTAAAATATTAATTATTTATTTTAGCATTTTCTAAACTCTCACATATATTTCCTTTCGTTGTGAACCTGTTCTGAGTAATGTCATTGTTGTGCGTTTAGTTAAGAATTTATTGTTGAATGTTTCTAGTGAGTATTCTGTAGTGTCTCCCTAAGTATTATTCCTAAATATATTAACTTTTTAGCAGGTAGTTTTCAAACGTAAGAGCTCGGCTGTGGAGTTGTGGGTGGGAATGTATTCTATGTCACGTCGTGAGCGCCTAAGCCACAGATCAAAGAAGGATGTAATCAATTCAATTTTTAACCGAGTTTTAATTGCTAGCTCACGCATGAAATGATGAAGAAGTGTTTTCGTGAGTGATGGTGAAGTCCATTTTGGAATCAAATATAATGGGATTAAAATGGTTGTTACAACATTTTGGTTTAATTTAAAGCAACGCTAATAAAAATATAAACAAATAAATAAGACCGCGGTAAGAAACACGTGTTACTCGCTTCTTAAATAAAACTCTGCATAGGATGGGAACTAAATGTCGGGTTTGATGACATCTTTGAAAAATGAATGAATAAATGAATACCTGTTAAATCATGACCATGACTATCCGTGTTACTTCATGACCACACTTCTTTTGTGCATAGCTACAACACTTTTGTCCACCATTAGCCTCACAGAACCATAATGTAATACGTAGTTGTTTGCTAAATGTTTATTATCAGTTTACGGGGTTAACTAAAATAAAATTTAAAATATAAACTGCCGGGCAAAAGAAACGATACCAAGATTTTGAGAGACTACTGAATAAATTCACAATTGCGTTGGATATG
>JAUELE010233062.1:0-11927 GCA_031471655.1 Diodora aspera
CACGGAGACGGCGTCGCACGGTGGAGGCACTGATCAAACCACGTCGGCCTTGGACAGTTGTGGCAGTTCTGGCAGCTTGCAACGTGCGATCCCATATATGGCGCCAAACAATGTCTCGATCTTGGCGAGGGATGGTAACACGTGACTGGCCTTGACGTTGGCGGTCCCTGGTGGTTCCTGTTTAATGGTACCTGTTGACGAGTCTCAAGATGGTCGAATGATGACACCCAAATCGTCTTGCAACAACCCTGCTTGATGTGCCGACCTGAATCATGCCCAAAGCCCGTTCGTGTTCCTCTGGTGACAATCTTGGCATTGCTAAACAATTGTACATACAAAAGAACAGCGAAAATGATAACTGCTTTCTGCAGACCGTCATTTATATCCCTAGTCAGCATGATTTCAGCATGCAATTTGTGTTTTCATGTGCTGTGCATGAAATGTATTGTCTTCATTTGATGCGTTCCATGATGTGTTCAAGCAATCCGTTATTCAGTTAACAGCATTATTTATGGTATTTCGCGATCGTGTTGTTAGCAACATTTCCAACGTTAATGTTTCATCTCGAATTGAATACGATTAAAATATTTCAAATTTACAAGTGGTGTAATTTCAGTGGAGTTCAGTATATATAGTTGTGGTCAAATAGTCAAATTAGTGTCTCTTTTCAAGGGGAGGTAAGCTAACTACACTTCGAGATTTGATTAGGCGCGGGATTGGTGCAGTGGTTAGCGCACTGAACTCAAAACCAAAAGGTTTTCCGAGTTCGAATCTCGCCCGGGTTACTGTCGTATTTCCTGGAGAGGGGAGCCCCCTGTAACCACCGTGACGATATCGTCGAAAATAATTGACTGGAAGTCACGTTAAAAAAAAACAATAACTAACTAAGATCAGTTTGCATACATGTATGAGTTTAGACGGGTTATAGTTCAGTTTAATAATTGTTTACTTAGACAATAAAACATGCGTGTGATCTTGCTGTCGCTTTACATGCTGCCTAGTTGGGACACTTATTACATGCTATATGTTATATTTTGTTGACACTATATAATCGCACATTGATACCTAGTAGAACATACCTTGTGGTCCAACTTAGATTAGGACCTCAGTATGTCAATGCTTGTCGTAAAAGAGGAATGATTTGCGTTTACATTTCTTTCTATCGATCTCCATATAAAATGTCTTCTAGGTGTGCATCTTGCAAATTACGTTGTCTGATGTTTCCCGTGTCATAAACATCAACTCAACTCAAAACACTAATGATGCATAATGCTGAGATTGTGGACTGTGAATCAGACAGGTTGTTGCTCATAACACCGTCAGGCCTTTTTTATGCCACATAAACACATGCTTAGGACACCGAGTAGACTTGCACACATCTCTGAGGAAATTGTAATATTTTATTTAAATATTTTCAAAATTTCATCTAAAAAAAAATATCTGCTCCGGAACTGCCGTCCTCAGACTGCGGTGTTATCTAGACTTGCTAATTTGTATTGCAGAGGAGGCTGAACGTATGGTCAATGTATTGTAGTCTAGCCTTGAAGCAAGGCTAGACACCTAGCGAAGCGGGCACCACAGAGGTTTACTTCTACCCATCATCCTATAAACTAAATAACATTTTTAAGAAAGTTTTTTGGATGATTATAGTTGTGGGGTCTTGCCTTGTTTCTATCTGGATGAAAGCTGAAGAAGCTTATCAATTTCTCATTTCACTTTCAGTACTGTCTTAATGAGTCTTAATGTCTGTCAGTTAAGTTATGACTGGCTGGGGGGGGGGGGGGAGCACCATGGTTAGGCTGTGCTAAAGCGGCCAGTAATCCCGGCCCCGATCATTACTAAGACTTTGCAGTGATATAGTACAAATTTGATTGAGAAAAGGCATACCATGCAAACCCTTTTTACATAACAGTTGGTGATCTAGATCTATATTCATTTTTTTCGGTAAAGCATTCTTCTTCACAGAATAACTGACTTAACTGACTTTAGTGTTCTTAAACTTAAGTAAGGTGAAGTGTCGGAATTTCTTTTAAAAAAGGGCCCCAGTAAGTCCAAACTTGTTGCAAGAGACGGGCTCCATTTTATGATGGCATCTCATCGTTACGACCTCCTAAACAACGTCATAATCCATGTCTTAACGTCTTTTCCGGTTTCAAAGCTCCCAAAAATTTACACGTGTTAAATAATGCCAGAACTGACGACATTATTATTATTGCAGAAAATAGGAATGTAAATCGCGTGTTTTATCTGCTAGCTCGATTTAAACAACTTCTCACCAAAAGGTGTTACGTTACCCCGGTAACACAAAAACTGCACGCCTGTCTCCATAGTAACGCACAGATCAACATCAGAGTACTGATTATTGCACCTTAATATTTTAAACATTTAACCAGACCCATTTTGTGACTAGGAGCGGATAGAGCGAATGACTCTGCCCATTGAACATAAGAAGCAAACCGATCACATTTCTAATTCAACTCGTTTTTACATAAAACGAACATAATAAAACACCATACAGGTACACATATGAGCTGTTTAAGGCTGGAAAAATATATGTTAAAAAGAAATATTCAATTTCATGAGCATCATTTATGTTCATTGACTTAATTAGACAGACATATTTATTCAACATAAGTCCACCGGTCCATAATACATCACTTGATAATTCAGTACATGTATTTGCATGATAATATAATATTACGGCGATTTTTATGGCGAAGTGTCTCGTAATCTGTAGATGCGAGATAAGTGTACAGCAATCTTAACTACAGCGGAATCAGTTCTTCCCAAATAAAACAAATTATGTTGTATTTTGATCATTTCTTAAACACTGTCACCGAATATTTTACTGTCATATCGGCATTGGGAGCTGTGACAATTACTTATACTATCAGGGAGTACTGAATGTCGACTGTGTAGAAAACTCAGTTGCTGAACTTTGTTTTTAGCGAAGTCTCGGTGGCTGAGTGGTCTACATCGCTGATCTTTAGTGCTGGCGATAGGTGCCTGACCCTGAGGGCGCGGGTTCGAATCCCGGACGGGACTCAACTGCAACAGTGGCAGAACAGCTACTTTTCAAGGAAATGTAATAATAAAACAAATAATGTTGTATTTGGTCATTTCCTATACTGTCACTGAATAATGAAACAAATGTGTCAATCGTTGGTGTTACATTGTAGTTCTTGTTGAGCTACTGTTGTCGAATTGCATGGCGCTCTCCCTCAAAAACCTTATGTTGACGACAGTTCGTACAAAACTTGTCATCACGTGGAATGGTATTTGTGTACCTACGTCAATACAAAGCCTAAAAATATTATTTGAAGAAGAGTGTTACAGTAAAGAAGGTAAACTGTATCGTTATGTTTCAACTATAGTTGCAATAATCTTTAATTAAACAAAGGGTTTTAATAATTATTTAATTTAAACTATAACATAGCTTGGACAATGTCTCAAATCCAAGCACTGATACCCTTAATGGGGAATGTAAATAAAAGAACGGATACGCAAGTAGCTTCAAAACACATCTCCTTAAACTACAAAATCTGACAAATCCGACTGGCCTCTCAAACACACGTCTCATCTCTGCATATCTCTGCTCTCCTGCACAAACGAGTTCAGTTTTGTTGATTGAGGTCATCAACGGTAAGTGAAAGATTTAAAATCAACCATATCGGTTTTCGAGCAAAGCGTGAGATTCCCTGGATTAATGAAATTCAACACCACGTTCTATCACTCTCTATATGTGGAGGTTGAATTCTTCAAATGTATCAAAATTCGCTATTTAAACAGGACTAAAACGACAAATTCCAAGGACGGTTAACAATGGCAGACGGTCAAGATTTGGGCAGACGACACATCGGTTTGGACAGACGACAGGCAGCGCGTGAGAATTCCGGGGGCAATTTGTAGTAACCGATTCAATGAGATTTGTTTGATTACTTGTAGTCGCTCTATGAAGATGCTTTTACCTCTGTTTGTTTCCCGTCCTATTCTCGTTACGGCTTGACCTGGGGCAAGGCCTCGGATGTCACAACGACTTGGTCAACAATGTCGGAACATCTAAATCTGTCATTGTTTGAAGCATGTCATTGATTCAATACTGCATCTGGTTTCAAGCCATGTCCATGCGTTTTGCAATTGTCCAGTTGATTAGTGGACAAAATGACCGACATATGGTTCTTTTGTCAAGACAGTCCAGTTTCTCGCTTGACCAGATGGTATTGGTCTGTTCGGCCACGAAGATCGGGAGTCCAAAGGACTGTAATTTTAGACCGATTCCTCAGTTTGTTTGAGTCTGGCCGAGTCATTATGGTCAAATTAACCTGCATTTATTGGCTCGCCTCTTCCTCCTCTTTCGGGTATCCTCTTTCAATACAGATGCTCTATCAGTTGCCATTGTCCAATTCCAGCTTGACTTTGTAATGGAGATTCTCTGCCCTACAGCAGTTATCGTTCTTTGCGGAATCACGGAAAGAAGTGGATCTTTGTAATAATAATTCATGCTTTAAATCATGTTCATGTTGATGTTTTAATCAAAGAATAGAGTAACGTTTGAAGTTTTAGAACTAAACGTAAAAGACTCAAACTGATTTTAAAAAATTGTTTTAACTAAATTATTGGGGAAAACTGTTTAAAAGCCTGAAGAAATACTAACCAATTTGTTAATACCATTCGAGTGTCTCATCAGACATTACTTATCTAGACGATGTTTCGGAACTGATTACTTAATTTTCCGTATTCAAATACAGATCAGACTAAATATAAAGATCCAGGGCATTAGAAATTCCTTAGCTTCAAAACGCGCTTCATTTTTGCAATCATTCGTGCGTTTCTCAGAGCATATGTAAGCCGTCCTAATTCCACATTTCTGTCAGATTTTCTTGGAATAGTATGCATTATTACTTGAATCACACAAAAAACGTTTTCTTTTATTTCGAAATTAAACTTTTATTTTTTCCATACTGTTGCAATTATAAAGGAAAATAACATTAGTATTTATTTTCTAACGAAAGCATCCTCATTGACCAACATGGACTGCAAGGAATGGACTGTACGTTGGCTATTCTGGCCAGTGAAGACACGGCGTGTGTTTGGCCTGTCTTTAATTAAAGCCTAATTACAAAGCAAAGCTTACGGAGTGGCCTCTTGAGAGTCTCGTCAGATAATCGGGGATGTAAAAGTGGTTAGATTAGAGTTCAGAAACAATCACAACACGTGAGACGACCGCCTCACAACACGTGAGAAGACCCCCCGATCAAATAATGTCCAAATGCGTTGGCGTTATCTTGCCCACTCTTCTATCCACCATTGAACACGGCGCTGTGTTAATTATAGACCTATGATTTCAAGAGCTGTTCTAAATCAGACCAGGTCACCCGTCCCATTGACCAGCTGGACCTAGGGATGGACAACGTATTGTGACAAGATGGTCAGTTTGTCATGGACATGCTTGGCTTGTAATTTAAATCTCAGAACGACGGACAGCCAGCTTTTGATGACGTGTTACGGCGTGATGCGGTGATGCAAGATTTTTGTAAAGGATGAAAATGTGGACCCACTTCAAACGAAATAAGGTTTAGTGTTGATTTAAATTACATGTGATACAAAGTGCACTTTTATGCATAATTACGCCACAGACACGCGCTTTTTGAAATTATTCAATTACAGAATTAGCCTAGGTCATTTAATAGTACACATTTTCAAAAGAAAAACGGCTGAAATTGACTGAGTGTCGTATTTACAAGTATGAAAGAGCCTCGGTCAATGGAACGTTATGTCATGGAAGCAATCTTTTAGTAATAGCAGAATAGAACGAAGAACATATTTTTGTTTATAAACAATTCGACAAAACGTAACCGCAGAGAATTTTGAAGACGCAGCACGAGAAGCACGTGCGTGCCGAGCCTCGACACCACGTGACCAGCGGTTAGCCGTCAGTTGCATTTTAGTTTTCTTTCTGTTAAGTTTGTTTGAGTTTGCTCTGTCCTTAGTTCGAAATGTATAGAATTTAGTTTGGTCAGATTAAGAATAAATTTAATTTGACTTTTAGTTTCGTTTGGGAGTTATTCTTTACTCCACAGGATGTGATGAGATACGGTATGCACCAATAGAGAAGAAAGCGCTCAAGAAAAATTAAGAAGTGAAAGTGAATTAGTAATGAAAAGAAAATTTCAGAATCAAGATCAGAATTATAAAATAACACAATACACATCTTTTACAGCTGTGTACATTTTCGGAAGGCATTTGTTTATGATTATATTTGTATATTTTCATAATTAAATTATTGAAGAAGTCTTATTGTGTGCCCAAATGTAACGTCTTGGTGTTGACACTTACATCGCTCTCAGTACAAATGTTGCTTTGTACAAACAAAAGGTTTCTTCAGCACGAGTAACTGTCCATTCATTATTTGGCAGTCTCCGAAGCTTAATGTCGGCCGCCTACGATGAGACTGGCTGAGTTACAATACGCAAAAGAACGCTAACGTTTCGTAGCCTATCGTAAGTAAAACGTCAACGATTTCAAATGACACGATGTCGTTGAGAACCGTGTCGTGTCGTATCTTATCCGGTCTAACACGCTTCGATTTTTCCTGCGATACGACATGACAAGATGTGCAGAAGTATGTCATATTTTAAGCGGGGGCCACACGCTGTCATTTGTGTACGATACGATTCTTTACGACACGATTATTTTGAGTAAGTTCAGAACCTTACGAGACGACAACTCATGCAAAAATCGTTTCGGATTGTATTGTAAAACTTCTCACACTGCACGATTGTGACCGATTCCACTCGTCGGCCTTGTCCTGTCGAAGATTATCACACCATCGTGTCTTTTGAAATCGTGTCGTGGCGTATCTAAAACCATCTCGCACGATACGATTATGACCGATTCTATCCGACAGGCTGGATGTGTCGTAGATGATTTCAACATCTTTTCTTAACAACTCATGCCGTGGCGTATCTTAAACATCTCACACGGTACGAGTATTACCGATTCCATCCAACAATCGCGTCGTGGCGCAGATTATCATGGCATCGTGTCAAATCGTATGGAAAATCAAAGCGTGTTGGGCCGGTTTAACGTAGCCAAAAGCACCGGAGACGGCTCAAGGAAGGTCAATGAAATGCGGATGTGAATATCTTAGATTAATACTGAAAACAGAAGTTTGGTAACTCATGATGAGTTCTTTCATCTACCAATGAAAACCAAGTATCTGAGTTCGATTCCCACCCGATGTTCTTTCCTTGTGTCAGAAGCTTTATAGCTACCCAGATTGATAATTCAGTGTGCCGACTTACAATAACGTCGATCTCTGTCTTTCAGAACCAGTCAAAACTCAAGGTTTCGACCAGTTATACACTTAGTTGCCTAGTGTGAACCTACCTTCAAGAAACAGTTAACCCTGAGGATTAAAGCATTTCTATATGTCCGATAATTGCCATGCCAAGTCACGTGATCAGACCTGTCCAGAAAGTCACTTAACCTGTACCTGACCTCGTGCTAAAAGGTAAACTTTTAGTCAGTAAGTGTCGGGCTCCGTCCATCGGTTACCTTTATTAAGGAAAGCGTAGGTATTTATTGACGGCAACAGATGCACCCTTGGGGCTAATGTACCGTTGAGGGGCAGAGCTACTGGACCATGAAGCATGGGCAGCATGTCCGAACCAACCACTTCGATGTTAGAACACGTTTCTGATACATTTAACAACTTCTTATTTTACTTGAAGGCGTCTTTATGTAGAGAAAGACACTCTGCCTGTTACATACGTTGCCTAAAAGTAAAGTTATAATTTATAAAACCTTTCAGAAACTGAAACAAGAAGGACTGATGTAATTCGTTGTTCTGCACGTAGATTCTGTACGTAGGTTAGACTTTTGTCAAGACCCTGAGTCAAGGCATAAAAACTGAACATCTTACTCTACCATAGCCATCTCTGCTCGGCCCTGCCTAAGCGAGGAAAGGATGTACACATGTAGTTCCAGGAATAATAACCTGTTGTATTATAGATATTTGTGAGGACCTTTACAGTATTGGGGTCTTGACAAATGTCTACCTGTAGGTGTAACCAACAATGTAAATAGTGTACGGCGTACAGTTCACGAAGAGGAATGGGCATCATTCAGATTATAATGGTGGTTAATGTACATTTAGATTCACTGACTGAGCTAATGCTGTGTCACTATGAATGAGATATCAGTTGAAGATTGACCCCTGGATGACATATGTTCGTAGTTCGAACCCAGTATCGTTAAGGATGACCAGTATTCAACTACACCCGTAGGGTATTCAAACGTGGACTCTGTGTAAAGTATTAAAGGCGATTTCTGGAGAAAACTTAAACTTGACATTCACAAAATACTTGTATAGTTTAGCCAACATGCAAAATCTTATGAAAAAGAAATTATTATTCAGCCGTCAAAAGCCCAAATTAATTGAGTGTTTCGGGTAGCGCAGAATGTCAAGACTCAGTTTTCTCTAGTATTACTAAATCTTCATCTTAACTTGATTTCGATTCGATTTTCTTATAACACACGAAGTGCCTGATTTGGAAACGTTCTAAGAAAGTACGTAGGTGCCAAGAAACTTTCTAACTGTTGCGAATGTTGTAAGTCACGAAATATTGAAAATAGAATAATATATATTAAATATACATTTACACGTTACTTAAAAATATTTAAATTAGGAAACATATATTCACAATTATATATTGCTTCAAAAGATTGAAACTATGGTAAATATATTAAGTATAAAAATGACAATGCTTCAACATATTGAAATTAAGGGATATCTATTCAGGTTGGAATTATTTTGTCTTAAAATCCAGGGGACACATCCATTTTGTTCACGTCCAATTGTAAACCAGAGGTTTGGTCCATACTCACTCACTCACTTAGACTTGTTGCACATCAATATCTCTGTAAGTAAGAAATGAATAAACTAACTATTGAGTTAGAGAAATTACTTCACAATATTGAAAATAGAAGAAATATATTAAACATAAAGTTAGAAATTACTTTAAAATATTGAAAATAGAAGAAATATATTAAACATAAAGTTAGAAATTACTTTAAAATATATTGAAAATGGAAGAAATATATTAAACATAAAGTTAGAAATTACTTTAAAATATTGAGATTAATGGAACTCTTTAGAAAAGAAGTTAGAAAACTGATCATAACTTTGACTGCGTCAGTTATTTGACACTTTAGGATATTGCTGAATGGAATTCCAATTATATTCGACTGTTGTACAATTATATATGAATTAAAAGAACTGAGCATAGATTAATACATATACAAATGACTTATCAACTTGCTAGCAGACAGAACGCAGTTTGCAGTAACTCATAGTATTATATGACACTGAAACAAAATCTCTTTGTTCCGCCTAAGATAAATTATTTTATTTCTCTTCAAAATTACACTAATTTCTGTATTTCTATTCTATAACTGCCGTTATTGTTTTGTTTATTGATCATAAAGTTCGCTGCGCGGAGCTTTGATTTCCAGCGTCCCTCTATTGTTTGACCAGAGTTGTTAACAAAGCCACTTACACCGAAACTATCTCAAACTCCAGACAGCGTAATTGACATTCGGAGTCAGTCGTGGCTCCATAAATACAATTCCGATTGAACAGTTTCGGGCAATTCCGTTTTGAGACAAGTAAAGCATATGCACAATTTAAAATAACGATCACTATTCATTTTGTCGTGTTTTAGTTTCTCTGGGAACGGAAATGGCCGGTGCTGTGATTTCATTGTAACCATGGAAACGCAAGTCCTGCTTTTTCTGTGTAATTATTCGAAGCAATACGTGCTGACGCATCGTGCACGTGCGCGCCCGTGTGCTGAGTGTTCCACCGATATGTGTTAATACAAGCGGAAGTTAGGAACAATAACGAATGCGTGTTGCGCACGCATTCAAAGTCTACACTGTCAATTAAAAACCCAATGATCAAAGACTTCTTTAACATCCGAGTTGAACTTCCGGTCATACATCAGTCCCGCAGTCAATATTCAGGCTGCCATTGTCTGCATCATCCAATCAAATTTCGCCCTTATAATGGATGTGCCATGTTCTGAAACCATTATTGTGTCATCAAACTGGCTTCATTAAAATGATTATCTCGTTCAAAATGGAAAATAAATATTCAGCTGTTTAAAACAATGTATAACTACAACACATTTAAAATACTGTGGTTCCATTTGCACACCGTTATTTAAGCATATTAAATTCATCTGTTCAGAATTTATTGACAAAAGTGAATACATATGCTAAGAAAAACGAATTCTTTCCAGTCTCGAAACTTTGAGTATCAGGGAACAACATTGTAGCTTTGATTTGGGATGACAACATTGTATGTTTTATTTGGGGTTACAACATTTTATTTTTAATATGGATTACAACATTATATGTTTTATTTGGGTTTACAAAATTATATGCTTATTTGGGATTACAACATTACATGTTTTGTTTGGGATTACAACATTACATTTTTCATTTAGGATTACAACATTATACTTTTTATTTGGGATAACAACATTATATTTTTATTTTGGATTACAACATTATATTATGCTTTATTTGGGATTACAACATTATATGTTCTATTTGGGTTTGCAACATTACATTTTTTATTTGGGATTACAACATTATATGTTTTATTTAGGATTACAAGATAACATGTTTTATTTGGGATTACAACATTATATCTTTTATTTGGGCTTACAACATTATATGCTTTATTTGGGATTACAACATTATATCTTTTAGTTGGGACTACAAAATTGCATGTTTTATTTGGGATTACAACATTATATGTTTTAATATAGATTACAACATTATATGTTATTTTTGGGTTTACAACATTATATGCTTTATTTGGGATTACGACATTCCATGTTTTATTTGGGATTACATTTCCTTGAAAAGTTGCTATTCTGCTATTGTTGCGGTTGAGTCCCATTCGGGATTCGAACCCGCGTCCTCAGGGTCAGGCACCCATCGCCAGCACTAAAGATCAGTGATGTAGACCACTCGACTACCCAGACTATCGCCAGCACTAAACATCAGCGATGTAGACCACTCGACTACCGAGACTTTGCTAGAAACGAAGTTCAGCAACTTTTCTAGTCGACATTCAGTACATTCTTCCTTGCTATCATCTTAGCCATAGCGCTTTCACCGCCGCGCTTGACTGTAGTTACCCGGCATGTTTGACTCTGTACCCCTTTGTTACAAATCTGTTCAAACTCTCAATTCACTTACACCACTTTCTGATTAGATGTTTCGTTGGTTTTGCAATGGAGGAAATGTTATGGACAATGTTTAGAGAGTTTAGATAACGTGCCATGGTGCGAAGTACCTTGTAACCTCTTGATTCAGCTTGATTCAGTGCATCATCCGTATATCAATGATATTTTGAACCTTTTGGTGAAACACCCTTGTCTGTCCTCCGTATCATAGCTCACACACTTATCCCTCCGCCCAATCAAATGAACCTCAAAACCCTCCCGAAAGAAGAAATGCGTGATTGGCATTTGCTTGATATATATGTATGCATTTTGAAATCGGCGATTTGTTAAAAGGGAATACATTACATGAAAACACCCGAAGAAGATTTGTGTTTGGAATATGTGATCCAGAAAATGATTACCTCTCACAAATCCCGATTGAAAACAGGGACGAAAGAGTTATCTGCCCAAACTTAGATCTCGCCCGTGCGTCACGTGACCCAACATCTATACCTTAATGTTTTATTACTCAACAAATCACTGAAATAATTTTCTTTGTCGGCATGTATGGCGAGACACCATTTCTCCTACTCAACGCCTCACCGTATCTGGGGCGGATCGACGAATTGTGGGGGGGGGGGGGCGCAACATAGTTAATAAAAAAAATATCGTTTTCTAGGGGGTCCT
>JAUELE010233084.1:0-11926 GCA_031471655.1 Diodora aspera
ATTATTGGAAATTAAGATGAAACATACATTAGCAAGATTTGAATAGGGTGACGTTTCTTTTGCGGTTAAGTATATAAAAGTGGTCACTCCGGATGGCGTGTCAAAAGAAAACATTTGGTCGAGGACACTCAGTTTCTAACATGTACCAACATGTAACGTACAATAGTAGGAGAGTATTTAACTTGTATCAAACCATTGCTTTCAAATACCTATTGAAAGAAGTACATGCAGGAGAACAGTAGTAAGCGTACCAATGAAAGATGATGATGACTTGCCTGCATAGTGTACTTGATATGTAATAACTACATCGTTCAATAACATTCTTATTATATAAATGAGCAGTGAAAACGGCCTCAATTGGATGGCACTACGACTAGCTTTATAACTCTGATCCGGACATATTGTACAGTGCAAATACATTCGAAGCAGTTTAACTGGTAACTTTAAATTTAAATACCTTTCTGAAATAAATTCAATCATTTCCGAAACTAAATTCATCCTGTGTCATCCAAATCTACATGTATCAGGTTCCGCTGAAACCCTTGGCGTGCATAGAACAGCAGTGTTAGTTAAATAACGTCGGTCACACATAATTTAGTAACGCTAATGCTGATGCAGTGGCAGATACTGAATATGATCTGAATAAAACCAAACGACAACTTTTACCAAGATAAGAATGAAAATACAAAACATGTCAAATGCAACTCACCTTTGAGCTCCACAACAAAGTCACATGTGGCTGTATTTCCCGAGGAATCACTGGCATTATACTGTATCAAGTGTTTACCAACAGTCAGAGCCGATCCAGGAGGTTTACCATGAATCTGTTTCAGTGTCACCCTCCATGTATTGTCTGTGGCAGTGATAGTCTTCCACCGGAATGTCTTCTCTATTGTGTTGATTTTCTGACTGGGACAGTTGCTAATGACTGGTTTAACTGTGTCTAAATGTAGTAAAAATGTGAATTATTTAATACATTAGAACTAAACGTATCGCGTTCTTTTCATGTTGTACTACTCTTTCTTGTAGGCCATTGGACAAGAGTTTAACTAGAGTATAACTAAACGAATAATCCCCAAAAATGTCAATTAATGCTTTACTACAGTGTGTTGTACCGCAAAGCATATGTTAAGTCCAAGAGCTCAATTACACCTGAGAGATGAAGACCACATTAACGTCTTCAGTTTCACAGGTGCAATGATGATCACGTTATGGTCTCAAGTTACACATTTGAGATGAAGGTCATATAAAGGTTTCTAGTTATACTTGAAGTCCTCCAGTTACAAGATATACAGATGAGATGACGAAATACATCAATGTCTCAGTTAGACAGGTGAGTAGATGAGTACATCAATGTCTCAATTCTACAGGTGAGATCTGCAGTCGATCATCTATGTAAAACTTATCATTACCAACTCAGGAATATTGGTTCAATTCGTCACCTGAGATGTTGCGGCCACACTAGCGAGATCATTTTACCCTAAATCATCTGGATTATTGCAACAGTTTATTAACGGGCATATCTGAGGCGCCTCGACTATTGGACCAATCCGATCGCTTCTATTATACGAGCGACCAATCGGATCACTTCTATTATACTAGGTGCACGAGGCGCCTTGCCTCCTGAACAAGCCTCAGGACCAAGGCTCATGAGCATATCTCACCTGTTTTGCGAGCACTAACTTGGCTGCCGGTTAAGGAGAGGGTTCATTTTACGACCCTGGTCCTCAAGGCAACATCCTACTTACAGGATATCATCATGCGAAATATTCCTAACACATAACTCTGCTCCTTTTTCATGTTCCTCCTATAAACTGAACAGTTTCGGCTCCAAGACTTTCTCTTATAAAGCAGCATCTCTCTGGAACTCTCTTCCGCATTCACTCAAAGTCTCTTCCAACCTCTGGCGATTCAAATCTTTCTAATCATCAGTGACTTATGCATTTTTTTCCTTTGCGCGCTTTGTACATGTCCCTTGTGGCGTGGATCCATTCCTGTTTTAAGTGACCTTACTTACTACCAGTTACACATGCAGGTGTAACGGTGAAATAGCGATTACCTCAAAATCTCCAGTTACACCGATGTGATGAAGATTGCACCAAGGCCTCAAGTTACACTGGTGAGACGCAGAGCACATCCAGTTCTCCATTTACACAGGCGAGAAGAAGATTACATCAAGGCCTCCAGTTACACAGGTTAGATGAAGCTTACATCAAGATCTCCAGTTACACAGATGAGATGATGATTACAGCAATGTCTCCAGTTATCAAGGTGAGACGAAGATCACATTAAGCCCCCCCCCCCATTACACAGGTGAGATGATGATTACATCAAAGTCTCAAGTTATGCAGTTGAGATGAAGATCACATTAAGCATCTCCGTAACACAGGTGAGATGAAGATTACATCAAGATATCGAGTAACACAGGTGAGATGAAGATTACATCAAGGTTTCCAGTTACAGAGGTGAGATGAAGATTACATCAATATTTCCAGTTATAGAGGTGAGGTGAAGATTACATTAGGGTCTCCAGCCACACAGGTGAGATGATGATAACATCAAGGTCTCCAGTTACAGAGGTGAGGTGACGATTAAATCAATGTATTCTGTTACACAGGTGAGAAGAAGATTACATAAAGATCCCCTGTTACACAAGTGAGATGAAATTATATCAAGGTCTCCATTTGCACAGGTTAGATGAAGATTACAGCAAGGTCTCCAGTTACACAGTTCAGATGAAGTTTATATCAAGGTCGCCTATTACTCATGTGAAATAAATGCTAGATCAACGTCTCCATTTCTACAGGCGAGTCTAAACATCCACCGATCCAGTCTCTACACTAACAGGTGAGATTGAGAGAGATACTACAGTTGGCAGTGATACTGTACCATGAGTCTTACGACAAATTTGGTATATTGTGTTGCTGCAAACATACATACATACGTTCCTTCCTCACATAGGAGTATAGTAAATTGATTGCTGCGAAACATGCTGTGACATGCTAAGTACCTTATGAAATGTGATTGGAGCGGGAGAGATAGACAGAGAGAAAACAAAGACAGGAGAGAGAGAGCGAGAGAGCGAGAGAGAAAGTTGACACGAAAGAGAGAGGTAGACAGAGAAAGAGAGGAGGTCAGAGGAAATATGCCAACGGCGTATGAAGACTCACTTTTGACAATAACGACAAAAATGCATTTTGCTGTTTTTCCTAATTGATCAGTGGCTACGTATTTTATCAAGTTTTTACCAAATTGCATTTGGGATCCCGGCGGGTCCCCGACCTCTTGTTTAATTGTCACATTCTCTTTATTCGCCCTTATGGTCTCCCATGCGTATGTCCTGTTATCCGTGTAAATCCTCCACTCAGGACAGTTTTCAATGACGAACGGTTCGATTTCTACAGAGCAATATAAAGGATATTACACTAAACGGACATAATCAAAGTTGCGTCTGGATAATCGGTCATAAACCTAAAATACGTTCAATTCGCTCTTATTGTACCAAAGAATCTTGTTGAGGCAGCCGAGCATATAAAGTCCATCAGTATTTTATGATCTTTTAAAATTTATTTCTTTTATGATTCATTATTTCATTTACAATTTTTTATTTTTTAACATTTGGTGCTTATAGCCCACATTGTTTTTTTCTTCAGTTGGTAGTGTTGTAGTGACTGAAGGCCACTGCAGCATAAATTTCCAACTACCACTCTGTGGTAAAATTAATTTGTACATGTATAGGGCCACGGATAGCTTATTTTAAATTCATCCCATTGTTTCTTCATATTTTCATCTGTTGAACGCAGATAACATATTAATAAAATGGACCTTGATAATCCAGAAATGGATTATCTTGAATCCCCAAAATTACGGAGTAAATTTCCCGATGACCAGGGTCATGACAACTCGGGCGTCTGGGAACATGTTTCCCTCAGGAAATCTAACAATAAAAAACGGAAATACAGTCCCACACGACTAAGTGACTCCTCCTCTTCAGAGGAACTAAATATCAACCAATCAGTTGACAACAACAATAAAAATCAACTGCTGGTTCTCCCAGCCCGTACTAATCATACTGAGTTCTTCAAACTTACCATTGATCAGGTGGCTAGCTCCATTTTTCAAATGGGACTCCCGGCCCCGATGATTAAAAGAATTCGCAGTGGATTTATAATCACTCTACCATTCGCCGGGTACAAGGCCAACTTTCAAACTATTAAAAACATTAGAAATATTCCCGTCAAGGTTGTTACCCCACATTGGAATACCCAGGTAAAAGGGGTCATCAGGCTTGACAAAGAAATCACCGACGAAACCTTGAACGAATATGTTGACTCCGCAAATAGAGTCAACGCCATTAAAATCACTCAGGCTCAACGTATCAAGATACGTAACAGCAACACTGAAAGGGTAGTTCTCCTCTTCAAAGGGAAGGAACTACCGAGAAACATTAATTTTGCAGGCCTCTTCAATAGGCCTGTTGAACCATTTGTAAAAACCCCTCTTCAGTGTGGAAAGTGCCTCAAATACGGGCATGGCACTTCCACCTGCAAGAATTCAAAACAACACTGCACTAGGTGTGGTTCTCCCGAACACACCTATAAAGAATGTTCAGAAAAAATGTACTGCCTTCACTGTAGGGAAAAGGGACATAGCTCCCTTTCCCAAAAATGCCCTGTTAAACAGGGAAAAATAAAAAAATTTAAATAAAAATATCAACAGGCCATGCCACTTGATAGCAAAACTAAACAATACTAAAATTAATACTTATCAAGAAAGACCCCGATCCTCAACACCTAAGAGGAATGAATCATCGGAGAGATCTATCTCCGGATTCATTAGGGACTTTCAGCAGGGCAATACTACAATTGATCAATTATATAAAAAGTGCGAAGACAATATCGCCAAGAATGTCTCTAAGGCGACCAGCCCTTCAAAAGCCAGTACGCAGACCAAGCCATCAAAAAGTTCCTTTATAAAGGGGAAAAGGCCCCTAAATAAAACAACCGCCAAAACCGACTTAGTGCAGCTTTCATTTAATAATATTGTCGAGACCATAGCCTCTGTCTTTGTGGAAGAGGCTATTATGATCTCTGGTACAAGTAAGAGAAACTGGACCTTTGCAGCCTTCCAAAAGCTCAAAGGATTACAATTATATTATGGAAATTACAGGGAGTTCAGGCTAAAGTTGAACATACCGAATTAATTTCATTATTCTTTACAAGTGCACTGCATGCCTTTAACCATGGAAGGCCTTACAGTCATCCAGTGGAACGCCAGAACCCTAAGGGGAAATGGCATCGAACTTCAATCTGCTTTAACAACTCAAGAAGTCAATCCACATGTAATATTAATTCAGGAAACCCATTTAGGGAAAGATTCCAAGTTCTCCTTGAATGGGTATAATATACTAAGGCAAGATTCCCCTACAAATTCAGGAGGTCTTGCAATAGCCATTAAAGAAAATATTAAATTTTAAAAAAATAGTATTAAAAATACAGACATTCAAATACAGGGAATCACTATTTTCCCTAAGAATGTTACAAAATTAAATATATTTAATATCTACATTCCGCCTAAAAATAAACTTAAAGTAACTGATCTCCAACCAGTTATTCCTTATCTAAAGGAACCAACTTTTTTAGTTGGAGACTTTAATGCACATAATCCCATATGGAATTCCTCGGGCAAACTTTGCCCAAAGGGAACATTCATCCAAAAATTCTGTGAAGATAATGGTTTGTTTGTCCTTAATCATGGTGATGACACTTGGCAAGACATCCAAAGAGAAAAGTCATCTGCCATTGACCTCACAATTTCAACACATCATTTGCTTAAGGATGCAGTGTGGAACGTCCACTCAAATAGTTGGAACAGTGATCACTTTCCAATTATCACTGATGTTGGCAACGTCCACATTCCAAACATAAATACATACATTCCCAGATGGAACTTTACAAAAGCCGACTGGGCAAAATTTAAAACACTCTGTCATCATTTAGAGTTAACTGATTTTAACCAAAATAATATTGATGAATTCAATCAGGAATTTACTAAAAGAATTATAGCAATTGCTGAGGAAACCATTCCTAAAACTAAAAAAAGAAAAAAGAAAACGGTTCCCTGGTGGAACAAACAAATCCATGCCCTACGACAACAGAGAAACTGGCTCCTTAGGCGAACCAAAAAGAACCCCAAATTTAAAACAAAAGCTAATCAAACTACTAAAAAACTTCATGAAGCCATATATGAAGCCAAAAACCAGTCTTGGAAGAAGTTCTGTGAATCTATTGACTTCCGAACAGACAATTCCAAAACAGTTTGGCGGAAGATTAATAAAATAAGAGGATCAACTAGAAATAATAAGGAAATAAACAGTAACAACCTGGATGCCGATAGTCTGGCCAAATACTTCCAACAAAACAGCAGTGATCAAAATTATACTGACGAATTTAGAATTAAACAACAGAATCAACCAGAAATAGAAAAACATCCCCCACTTGTCCATCTGCAATATAATAGAGACATTCAACTTCAAGAAGTAAAAGATGCCATATTCAGTAAAAAAGGCACTGCCCCTGGACTGGATCAAACTAGTTATACCATGCTACAAAATTTGTCTGAAAAAACTTTATTAATTTTGACTAAACTATTTAATTTAATTTGGCATTCGGGACAAATCCCAAAAGCATGGAAACATAGTCTGGTGGTTCCTATCCCAAAAGCGGGTAAAGATCAATCACACCCTGACGGATACAGACCCATTTCTTTGACTTCCAATTTATGTAAAACATTGGAAGTCATCATTAATAATAGATTAGTACACCATCTGGAATCCAGTGGTGTACTAAACAATAAACAATCTGGTTTCAGGAAATGTCGTTCTACTGTAGATAATTTGATAAATTTACAGAACGACATTTCTAAAGGTAAAATTAAAAATCATTATACCCTTGCAGTCTTCTTAGACTTTTCTAAAGCCTTTGACATGGTATGGCCGCAAGGGTTAATGCAGAAAATATATTCAAAAGGAGTCATGGGAAACATGTTCAATTTTATACGTGATTTCCTTCTCGATCGCAAAATCACCACTAGGCATCAAGGGGATCTTTCACGACCGCTTGACTTACAAAATGGCACTCCACAGGGAAGTATCATCTCCCCTACACTATTTAATATTATGGCTGATGATCTGTTTAAAGATCTCAAAAAGGATATTAACACCTCACAGTATGCTGATGACAGTGCCCTTTGGATAACTGGACCAAACCCACAGGCACTCCAGCACAAAATGCAATCGGCCTTAGATTCGGTTCTTAAATGGACCGAAACATGGGGCTTCAAAATAGCCATAGAAAAAACGAATTTCATGGTTTTTAAACACCATAACAAACCAAAAACCAATATCTCTGTGAAACTAAACGGACAAAATTTAAAACTGGTTCCCAAAATAAAATTTCTTGGAATTGTACTTGATCAACACCTTACATGGAGTGATCATGTGCACGAGCTTAAAAACAAATGTAAAAGGGATATAAATATACTAAAAATCCTTAAACATTCCAATAGTGGTATGGATAAAAATACTTTACTGACCTTATTCAAAAGTCTTATACTTTCTAAAATAAGGTATGGAATTCAGGCCTGGGGCAATGCCGCCACCTCTGTTTTAAACTCACTTAAAACCGTTTTTTATCAATCCCTTAAAACAATTACTGGAGCAATTCAAGGTACTCCAGCAGAAATACTTCACACAGAATTAGGTATTCCTACCATAGAACAATTCTATGAACAGGAATTCACCAACTATATAATGAGAAATTTACAAAACCCTATTGTTAAGCAGCTTCACGCACAACATTTATCTGAACCTAGAAAAAGACAAAGGCAATTAGAAAAAAAGAAATTTGGTAAACCAGCTCAACTTTATATTCATGAAACAATGAAAAAATTTGATATTAACAATAAAGAAATATATAACCCTATCTACCAAGATAGGCTTCCACCAAATTTATTTCCCACTCTTAAAACAGATACGGAATTAAGTAAAATTATCAGTAAGACCAATCCTACAGCAACAGATAAACATCTCACTCTAAACCATATCAATCAAAATTACAGTAATTACAATAAAATTTACACTGATGGTTCCAAAGATACACAGGGCAAGGTAGCAGCAGCAGTATTTAGCGAAGAACTGAACTTAAATCAAAACGCTAGAATACAAGACTCCCAATCAATCTTTACAGCGGAGCTAACAGCAATCACACTTGCCCTTAAAGCCATTGATAAATTAAATCAAGTTCTTAAAAATAAACATTTTGTTATTTTATCAGATTCCCTTAGTAGTATTCAAGCACTACAGTGTAATAATTATAAACAGCGTAATCAATTAATAGACACCATAAAACAACTTACTTTAAAATGTAACTATAAAAAGTTTACTATAGCATTTGCCTGGATCCCGGCCCATATAGGGATTCCAGGCAATGAAAAGGCAGACCAACTCGCCAAGGAAGCCACTCAGTTCACTGAAATTGGTCTTAAACCGTCATATTCTAAAAATGAACTTAAAAACCTAGCAACAAAATATCTAAATCAAAAAGAAAATGAACAATGGAAAACTCAAGGTAAACACTTTACCTACTTCAAAATTCAAAACAGCGTAAATAAACATGTTAAAGTTTATCATAAAAATCCCAAAACAGATACTACTCTTTTCAGAATTAAAACAGACTATGCGTTAACTAATTCATATTTATATAAAATAAAAAGATCTAATGACTCTAAGTGTCCTAACTGCGATCAATCAGACACTGTCTATCATCGTATATGGGAATGTCAGAAATACATTCCCATGAGAAATAAATATTTAACTAACAGTGGGCATTTAAACTATTATTACCAGGATAATACAAAATTACAGTTCTTAATTAAATACCTTCAATCAACCAACTTAATTTCATCCTTTTAGTTCCTTTTTAAATTTTCAACCTGTCATTTATTTGTCTTAACAACATTTTTATCCAGTTTTAAAATATTTTCCTATCGGCGTCAGCAATATTTGTAAATATTGTATATATGTTCAAGTTTTCACTATTTTAGTTAATAAATAAAAATTTTACTTTTCTCTCTTTCCGCTCTTTCTATCATTCTGGTCTATACTTTCCGCTCTTGGTCCCTTATATAGCCTCTATGAGGCAAAAAAGGGGACCTAAAATATGCTGACTTTTAACCTATCTTTTCCGGTCAAGAGCCCTCTCAATGCGATCACAAATTAATCTGTACAATCCCATATGGAAAGTCCGAGGCAGCCAGGCGAAGCAACTAACAAATATTCCCTTTCATCGGGGAAAGTTATTGGGGTAAATCTCGGGTTAAGACCAATGCATACAATGGCTGAATACTGCTTAATACTGCTTAATGGTTAATGTTCAAAGAGAATCAATGAAACATTTTGGTATTTTCACTCAAAGACAGCTCTCGGAATAATGACAATGCAACTTTTAATTTAAGAGGAGGTTTATATAGTGTACCTCATGGTGCACTGGTTTGAACCCGTGCATACATACACCTAGACACCTGTGTATGAGGTATATCCTGTCTATAGATACAAAGGACACCTTCAGGTGACACCGGTGACACATCCTGTTTATAGAATTGACAACTCCAAGTGTTTATGAATCATATCCTGTCTATAGAAGTGATACCTCCAAGTGTTTATGAGTCATATCCTGTCTATAGAATTTTGACACATCCAGGTGACACCTGTGACACACCTGTTTATGAATCATCCTACCTCTTACAACCATCCTGTACAAACGGGGGCACCTCTAGGACAATTCAGGGTCAACTCAAGGTCACACACCTGCTCACAACTGTGGTGATCAAGTGACAAGTGTCCTAAAGCGGCATCTATTCTTCTAATGAGTGTTTCGCCAATAACAGGGGCATTACGCACTCTTTACGCAAAACTGTGAACTTTCAATTTCAGTTTCTTACTCATTCATTCTTTCACGGACCGTGACAGCAAGAGAAACTGTGAAGGTAATGAACAACCCAGTGAATCGTTTACTCAATGCCTTCTTTGTAAAGATACAATTAGTTTGGGACCAATTATTATTATCATTACCTTGTTGTTTACCTTGCAATTTCAATATCCCCTACCTAGTTTGAAGAGTATATCTTCAATTCTCTGTACACGGACATATCATTGAAATAAACTACATAACCTTACTTAGCTTGTAGAGTATAAACTGTCGCCAAGTGTGATTACCTTGTTTCAGAGATGATCGGACCACATCCCAACCCAAGAACCAAATTCGTCTCTTTTTTATTGTTGACGTAGACATACCAACGAATTCAGTAATCATGAATATGATTGTGACTGCAACCATTGCAGCTAAATATGTCATGTACACTGATGCTTGAAGTGGTCGTGCCAGGAGAAAAATAGGTTCCTTTCCTGAAGGCATCTTGTAGAGTAGAATCAGCTCGTCTGAGTACAAGTATGGCGTTATATAGTCCATGTGTTGGGCACGCTGCACGTTCACTATCATTTGACTTGCAACCAGATCGAGTTCCTGTTGAAAGATACAAAATGGTGCCTACAGATTGAACTTTGGCTTACATGAATAGACTGTGTTTCTACTGACCACAGTAAATTTCACAGAACGTGACCCAGCTGTGTATACTTTCGAGAGACACAAACTAGCTTCTCTTGACGAAAGTCTAATCTATTCGTATTTGTGAATGAGTCCATGTACATACACGTATTTACTTGCTGTTAGCTGCCATACACATCGTGTAATGGTTTCTTATAATAATAAGTCATGTTTTCTTTTATGTCAACAATACATTTAAGAACATACCCGTCTTCGGATCTGACCCATCATGCCAGTATCAATCCATCCCCACATACCATCACAGGGCTCCACATACTTCAGTCTGAAAGATCAACACATTAATAAGTTTGCCTTGTCATAGAGATAGGTAATCTTCAAATGAAGTTTTGTGGTATGTTTATTTACATATTACCATTAACTACGTACGTAAGATTTAAATGTTCTGCAATTGTTCGTAGAACTTCAATACAGTATCCTGTGTAAGGAATGTCGTCCACGTTGTCGGCTTCATGTGGGATCACAAATGGATTCGACTGGAACAGAAAATGATACCTCCTGAACACATGACCCAAACCTTATTTGGATATTTCGTTTCCATGGGGTGCAATAAAGACATTACAAGCGTACACAGTCACTGCAAGAACATATATACGCATGGGGAGTAGTCCTAAACGATTCTCTTTAAATCCTGATTCACCTTCTCAAGGTTGCCTAAATTTCTCGTGCACGTGAAAAACAGGAAAATAGTTTACACGTGAGGAAATGTCGACGCATGTGCAATAGGCGTGATCCCTGTCACACTTGCATATCTTTAGTAGGAATGGACAACACATTGTTTCAACCCCCCGGCTTTCTGCTGAAACCTACCGCTAAGGTCGAAACACGTAATAACCGCTCGTTGTATCGATAGTTTGTGTTGGGAAACATTGCAAGAGGAAATTGCAGATGTTTGTCCACTTGAAGGAACTTGTAGCCTCCGACGTCACTTGTAAGAGTAAAAGCCTCAACAGATCCTGCCTGTGAAAAATGAAAAGACAAAAAAATAATACCAGAGGTGATTCAATTAACAGAGCAGTTAACGTAAAACAACTGGCAATGGTTGAAAATAATAAATTCTGTATTTATATAGAGATTACTAAACGAGTGTCTGTTAGATACCATGGATCTCACACGGGTTGCTTACAAACGTATCAAACGAGCGAGTGTAATTTTAGGGTTCATTTGGCCTTAGGCCTACAGATGTGCACTTTTAATGTAGCGGGAGTATGACGTCGTGATGAAAACGTCACAAACAAAATGACGTC
>JAUELE010233095.1:0-11924 GCA_031471655.1 Diodora aspera
TTTATTTTTATTTTTTTAAGTTTCATTTGAGTGGTTATTAACTAAAGATATGTCATTCAGTCAGGCATTTTCTTCTTTTTGAAGCCAAACCATGGCTTTACAGTCTTGGAATAGATTGGTATTTGACATTAAGACAAATGGCAAGGTTGGCTTGTTAAAAAGTTAGTTTGGCACACTAAAACCAATTTAGATTTGAAAACAAAAACGAAGAGAATCTCGTTCTTAACAGTGCTTAACACTAAAAACAGAAACCGTACTGTGGGGGCTGCATATATTTTAGGGGCGGGCGGGTAATGAAAAACAAGTTAATTTCTATAAGTGGCCTAATAACACGATTATGTCTTTGTTGCAGCTGATTGTTTGGACATTGAAACTTAATATTAAATGGTTATCCTGCTACAATGTTAACTGAAAATCGGTTCAACCTCATTATATTGCCAAAAACCGTGTACAACCTATTTCCATTTGAACGTTGACTTGACTGAATGTACCAGTAATTCTTCCTGTTTCAACTGACAAAACATAAGATGTTACGCCTGTCTGACAAATCAATTTGGTATTTTGGGTAAACGAAAGAAGATCACCTAAATGATAAAATCGTATGTTTTCATACCTTTAGCACAGAAAGAAGTTTCCGAATATATAGAAAAATCCTTTCTTTAGCACTGGCAGCAGAGATTACGTTACGCTAAAGAGATTGTTTTCCTTTACATCACACATTAGAGAACAACATCTTTGGCGATGTTAGTACAACATTTGTTACGGTCGCCTCAGCATCAGAATTGCAGAAGACTGCCAAGTCTTACCTTCTATTTCGTCGAGAAAGAACTCTCCAAATATAGAGAAAAACGCCTTCTTCGGCATTGTGAGTACAAACTTCAGCGTCCAAGGAGCGTTTGGATATAGGATAGCTTCTGAAGCTACGGCGAAGGACAGGATTGATACCAACAAAACGAGGAGAAACGGTATCAAGTCTATCATCTGCAAGAAAGAGTTATCAACAATGAGATAAATGAATTTTAGCACTCGAGGACCTAAAAGAGTAAAAATTGTTTTCAACCTGAAGTTGAAGGAACTGTTTGCATTAGTCATGAGGAAAACATTGTGCGAAAAACGTAATAAATAAAAATCTGCATAAAATCGTTCAACATGTTGTTAGACAGGACTAATGGCTGACCGCTCACAGTAGGAGGTCAGATCATTTGGTTTTCAAAACGGTGTAAACATAATAGGACAAAAAATGTTAAAATCTAACCAATATTGTCAAAATATACTGAACGAAGAAGACAAGGGATCAGTGAAAAATAACATTGATCACTTGAATAATAATTATACGTATAATCCATATAAACTTGAGCTATAGTCTTGTTAGAACATGTAACCACCGGGGTCCCTGACAATCTGCTGGCATCGTTTCGGCATGGTCTGGATTAACCATTACGTTTTCTACCAGTCTAGTTTCAGCCTTCTTTGACTACTAGTCCTCAGACGTATTTCGGCTAATCAAAACATTACCCTTCAGCTCGAACAGAAGAACGTACTTTATTCTTTACTATATTTGTGACAGGATGTAGAAGAGCACAGTGGTAAGTCAGTTGGACTATACATCTATCGACAATGGCGGCAGGGTTCTTATTCATGTCAGTATTTGTCAGGGGCGGCGCCAGGAATTCCCCGATCGGGGTGGGGGCTGATATCCCCGACAGGTGATCTGAAATCACCGATAAAGGGAGCTAAAGACCAAATACACAAATGTGTGTTACTTCTAATAACACAATAAAATACACACATTTTCTCCAAATTTTCCCGGCGAACTGCTCTACCTCCCGACCCATCGGCTGGCGCCACCCCTGGTATTTTTCTATTAAGCCGGCGATAAACCATGACATACAGATAACGTATATAACGCCATGGGGAAACAGCTGAAAGTGAGCTCAAACAAAGCCTTACCCAGACCATTAAAATCAGAGAAGACAGTGAGAAAGCAAAGTACAAGTAGTAATTCGATTTATATTCCTGTATTAACATTTCTACTTAATTGGCCGAACATCAGGGGAGCCATGATATTATATGAGTCTCTGCTGTGGGTACCAGTTGTGCTTAGCAGGTCAAACATAGTTTAACTGTTTATAATTAGGCGTGAGAGCGTATTTTTATTGACAAAGTAGATTGCAGAAAGAGTTTCTTATTTGATAGCTTTCAGGTATAACTGCTAGGGTTTTATGATGTGTGCAGGTTTTTTGCTATACAGTGTGGGTGAATGATTGTTGGTTGCCGTATGTATGATTGCGCGCGGTTGCTTTTCAGTAACTGTGAAATAAAGTAAGCTATTAATTTAAATCATATCAACGTGATACACGCAACTATACCTAAAAAAAAATCACTAAGTTGTAAATTAAATCTACACCCATTTGATGGGAGCAAATCAGCCACCAGTGGCCCAAGTCGTCCTTACTTACATTACTACTACTATTACTACCACAGCAACAAAGGCAGATGTCCCACAACTTCGCCGAGTGTTGGGAGAGACGAGCCTCGTGATCAGGCTGAAGGCTAAAGGTCAAACGTCAGCTTATTACATCTGGGCCCTGTATTGGGCCATGTCATCATTTTTCAAATTTTCAAACCCAGTTGGGTGCACGAGTAAAATCATCGATGGTCAAAATATTGGTCAAACGGTCAACCTCTCAAAACGAGTCCCTATACAAAAAAAGACGATAGATTTGGAATGTTTAACTTCTTTCCCTTTAATGACACCCATTTTGAAATATTTGAGCTAGTTTTCCCCAAGATATATAACTATTTGAAGCTATGGTTGTTTTCAAAACTCCCATCCTCGAAATCCAGGACAACTATGACTCCGCCAACGGTCTCTTTGACCAATCAGTGAAACTTCCATAGAGAAAGCTTGCGTCCAATCATGTGGCGCGTCTCTCCTAACACTCGGCGAAGTAAAGACGTTATGTGTTCAAATTTATCAAGAGTTACTTCTAATGCAGTGAACGTGACATTTCATTGGTTGTCTATATTTAGCAGACTTGGACTTTCAAAACACAAAACGACAATGGTGAATAGTAGTACATCCAGGGTATATGACGGAACGTTGGCGGAGTCATCATGGCCTGGATTTCGAGGATGCAAAACACCCGAAAGTGGGTCACCATATCTCTGAACCCACTGGTCCGATACACTTTTTCATTATCACCCATAACAACCTTAAGCTTGTATACCAAATTTCATCAAAATCGGAGATGGTGAGATGTTGCCAGACAATTACCACTGGCAGATTTCGTTTCAGATGACTGGTGTATCCATTTTCGCGAAATGATATCTTTGGAACCAAGAATTTTACCTTCGTAGTTATACATAATGCACGAACTGGAGCTCTTTCCGTTGTTGAAAAGGAAATTTAAATCCAATTGGATCCACGAGGTCAAAGTCAAGATCAAACTATTGGTCAAACGGTCATACCCTCGAAACGCTAAGACAAAAACTGATAGATTTGGATAAACCTGATAAGAGCATACTCTCATGCTTCCTGAAGAATCACACATCATAATGTCGTTGACATAAACATATTTAACATCCACAACTTCATTGTAATTTCATTACCTCAACGGCTTCAAAACGCGCACTGTTCTGAAGCTTTTGTTTGTTTTAGCCCTGTTCTCGGGGCATGTTCCTACAAAAAGAAATGTTCGCCCAAACACATCACAATGCTCGAGAAGTCCGTGCGATGTATTCGCGCATGCTTAACGCTCAGTCACGTGTGTTTTAGTCAGTATGCGTCGTGTCATTGAACGAGAAGGCTCGTTCTGAGCACATTGCCATGGATTAGTTAGGATTTGCAGTTTTTTAGTATATAGGGTTCCGCGCGTCCTTCCGTCCGTCCGGTTCCTCGCGTAGCACATTAAATTTTGCTAATCGATGAATTTTAATGAAACGTCTCACATGCAATGTCAACATAGGGGAGAGTTGCCTTTTAGGAGTTTCGGTCAGGTACTAGCTCATTTGCATAATTTATTCTCGTTTTTCCACATTTGGACTTTGTTCCGCCCATAACTTGACAAATAATGAACATAATTTGACAAAACTCCACACATAATATGTCTCTAAGGTGTTAATGTGCCTTTTCGGGGTGGTGGTCAAGTTCTAAATTATTTGCATAATTTATTCACCTTTTCCCATATTTGGACTTGAATTTTGTTCCGCCCACAATTCGAATACATGTGGCCTACTTCACAAATGTGGGCCCATGTTCATTGCATAATTTATTTATTGTTTCCCACATTTGGACTTTGAAGTTGGTTATTTCAGACCTACTTTTTTTCAAGAAGGTGTACATTTCATTCACCAATCTTGGAGCTTGGGTCCCCATTGGATTCCCTGACATGTTGTAGCTGCCTCAGACAAAACCAACTGCACTATTCATTTGGCAGCGGGGGTATCTGCGTGAGCTGTGCTCACTATTTTTCTTGTTATGATAATCTCATACTATGTAACCTTGATTTACAATAGCTACAATGCTCCTTTTCTTTTCCGTTAACAACATTCGAAGTACATTGCCGGACTACTCAGAGGCCGGTTTGTGCAGAGTACACTGTACTTACATTGGGCTGTACTATTTTAAATACAGGGGTGTCGGTTTTATAATGTAGGCATTCGGACACTCTTAACTTTTTTCTGTAGCTATTAGTGACTGTAAGCATTCGTCACTGAGGCATTAGTGAATAGAACTCTCAGAGTACCCCGTAGGGCTTCCGGGGAATTTAGGTATTCTCACGTAGGACGAATAGGGCCGTAGTAACCAAATGCTTGTCGAACAAGCCGAATAAAATGGGATCTTTTGTCTTCACTTTTCTTTCTATCGATCTCTATTCCTTCGGGGTGCACCTTGCGCATCACGTGGCTTATATGGCTGAAATATTGCCCTGTCAACGTACAACATCATTTCAGGTAAACGTATTTCTTAGTCTTGGTATCGCATCTTTTGTACATCAGTATATTATGTTCAATAGTTTCTGAAAGGAACTTGCCCCAAATTCCTCCTTGGTCAGCGGGCATTTCAGTGGTTGCAATGGTTACTATAGTCTAGCTAATAGACATTGTTGTGGTTTATTCCATTATAGACTTGACAAGTTTAGAAAAATTGTACCCCGTGTGGCTTCCGGGGAGTGACTTGGTGCCACTTAGATAGAATAGGGCCTCAGTAACCCAAAGCTTGTCGAACAAGCCGACTAAAATGGGGATCTTTTGCTTTCAATTTCTTACTATCGATCCTGTGCTGTCCCTTTTCCTGATGTGCCTCTTGCACGTCACATTGCGTTATGGCTGAAATATTGCCCCCTGCAATGTAAAAATCCATTTCACTCACTCACTTATAAAAAATTGTAAGTCACGGGATAGTGGATTGTGAGATATGAATTCGGTAAAGACGACATGGGGTTCTGACCATTCAGTTCAATAAATTTGTACTTACTTACATACATGCATATATCTACAGGAGAAATTATATGTCAGAGACTGTATCAAGTCTATGGCTATTAAGGATATCGAAATAAAGTTGTATATTAACTAAACTATTTATTAATAATAAATAATTGCGTAATTCTTTGGATGCCATGTCTCATCTTAAGTTCAGTTTTTATCGACGTCATTTTGGCCTTCATGTCTCGGGGAGGGGGGGGGCATCGTTTACTTCTCGATGGAATGCTTTTGAAATTGTTGCAGCTACGTATAGCACCCACTCAACCGACTGTGAAGCCGAGGCCATACGGTATACTTTTGTGTTGCCACCGTTGTTGACAGCATCAGGGGATGAGGAGCGTCATAGATTACCGCTCATTCATTGATGGTTGTTTATTGAAACTTGGTGTGTTCGTCAGACTAGTAATCAAGTTGCACATGTGTCTGTCACTACTATGGACATTTATGTTATCGGATATTGTGAAAAGGAGTCTGACTTTGGCTCAAATATTTTCTGGAACATTCATTTCTTTTCATAAACCTGTGTTTATGCAGGAGGCTTGTGATCTAGTCATGGCTTAATCTATTTATCTTAAGTTTTCAGTTTCCATCACCACAAGTTTGACCTTGGCTGTTTGATTTTATATGAATCGTTTGCATTTTCTTAATGTTTCGTTTTCATGGATATTAATTTAGATCGACTAGAGTAAATTTCATTTCGAGCGAGTTGTCTTGGCATTATTTGTTTTAATCATCATCTTGAGTCATGTGGCGGGAAAATAGAACGAATCTGTCTGCTTGTTGTTAAAATGTTAATTATAACATTTGATATATCTTACTTTTTTTCTGTGTAGCTTGGGAGGGTTCTATTCTAAGACCAGTTCATTATTTCAAGGTTTACGGGCTGTTTGGCGTGCAGGGAAAATAAGTGTATGCAGCATGAGCTGTAGGCAGACTTAGTGTAAGCAGAATGAGGTTTAGGCAGAATAAGAAACATTGTGTCAGATGAGGAACCATCCTCAAAAATCCAGGGCATATGTGACTCCGCCAACGGCAAGTCATATGCCCTGGAATCACTCCTATTCACGATGATCGTCTCATTGCGGGCGTTTGGCCAATCAGTGAAGCTTCCACGGCGAAAACTTGCGTCCAATCACGTGGCGCGTATCTCCTAACACTCGGCGAAGAAAAGAGGTAATTCGTCGCCGATGTGGCCACCCGTCGGGAGGCAAAAAGCGACGTAAAATAACTGACTTTTAACCGTAAAGAGGTAATGTGTTTAAATTTATCAAAAGTTACTTCTCGTGCAGTGAATGCGACATTCCATCTGGACTTTCCTTAAAAAACGACTATGGTGAATAGGAGTACATCCAGGGCATATGACAGACCGTTGGTGGAGTTATATATGCCCTGGATTTCGAGGATGACAGCAACATTTGACCAACAAGTATCTCACATTTTCTCTGTAAATTACGTAAGATTTCAATAATGATAACGAACCGTGCGTCCCGTAACCATTTGCAGACAGCAGATTGGTGGAAGTTTGGATGAAGGGAGAACGTAGCAACTAATCGTATTGTCAGTTTAATTGACGCATACAGAAAATGTTGCCTAGAATAGGACCGTGACCTGATCTTCGTCACCATCCAGGAGGCTATCAATTACATGTTGCTGGAGTGTTGCTGGGCATGCCACACATGCATACATCTGCGGCCACACATGTGTAAACTGTGTGACCACGGCTTTAAAGAATCGTTATTTAAAGTTGCGTGTAAACTGTGTGACCACGGCTTTAAAGAATCTTTATTTAAAGTTGCATGTAAATTGTGTGTCCACGGCTTCAAAGAATCGTTATTTAAAGTTGCGTGTGAACTGTGTGTCCACGACCTTAAAGAATCGTTATTTAAAGTTGCATGTAAACTGTGTGTCCACGGCTTCAAAGAATTTTTTTTTTGTTAATGATCTTTATTTCCCATGATTTACATTTTGTACTTTGTGCATAACAGAAAAGTTTGAGTATATATAAATATGTAACAAGCGGAAATAACCATTCAATTTCACATGAACGCTTGTAGCACACTGAGCAGCATCATCAGTCATTCAGCATTTTTAACAGTTAGTTGCAGGCTGAGGTTGCACTATTGATTCAGGTTCACAATCACTAGCATCTAGTACTAGCTCAGAAATCGATTGTCTATATATACTAAACATGTATATTAGACGAATATACACAGGATATATACTCCTCGAAGGAAAAACAAGGTCAACACATTGAATTAAGGTGTCAATACAAAAAAGGGGGACGAAAGTTGTTTTTCCAAGAATGGAAAAAAATTCAAAAAGGGTTGAGTATAAGTGATACCGTGGCACAGAAGATATAAGAATGTTTTAGACCTCAAGGTTCCTCAGAATAGTATATAGTATCCTCTTATCAGTTTACAAAGATTCTATCAAGGTATGGAGAGACGACCAAAAAGTATAAAATTCAGTATATCTACATTTGGAAAAGTAAATTACTTTAGTTGCATCATAGTATTTTCTTATTTCCCTTTGAACATGTCCAAAAAAAGGCAATTTCCCATTTTTATACTGCAAATATATAGCATTTTTAGCAATTAATAAAATAGCATTAATAGAATTATTATTTCTGCCAGAAAAGCCAAATATTACATGTATATTTGTTAGGGAAAATCTCCCCTGTACTGATGTAGCAAGCCATTTGATCATATCTCTCCATAGCCTCCTGACATACATACAATCACAGAAAATGTGATAAATAGAATCTGGACATGTATTGCAGAAAGAACAAAGTTTGGACTCTACAAGTCCTAATTGATACAAACATGTGTTTGTTACAAGGATATTGTGAATAATTCTACACTGGAGCCATCTGAGACTTGTACTGTTGGAACATCTATAGGCCATTAGATTAAAGTTTTTCCACTCTGTATCCTTGAACTCAACACAGAAAGTGTCCTCCCATTTGTTATGTGTGTGTGTGACCTTATCAAATATGAATTCAATAAAGTTTTATAGTAAGTTTTACTGCCTTTCAAGTTATTTTTGAGCATGCTTACATTATATGGAACAATAGGTGATTGGGCCTTGTAGCTTAGCAATAAGTTATTTTTTTCTGCAGTATGAGGCTATAGACCTTCTCAGACTATTATAAGTAAGAAAATTTGCTTTTACATCAAACATTGCTTTAAATTCTTGATAACTCATCAAGTCGTCTGAATCGTTAACTAAGTCATCAATAAATTTTATACCCTTTCTGTTCCATGACTGATAAAATACATAGTTATGCTCAATGGTAATATTCATGTTATACCACATTGATTGAGATTATATTTCTATTTCAGTAGCAACCAGTTCATTGCCGGCCTTTAGATATAGTGACCATGAGCTGTGGACAATTTTTCCAAAATCGATTTGTAATTTGAGGCAATGAATCATCCTGGAT
Source organism: Diodora aspera (assembly GCA_031471655.1). NCBI lineage: Eukaryota > Metazoa > Mollusca > Gastropoda > Lepetellida > Fissurellidae > Diodora > Diodora aspera. The sequence continues at coordinate 8,930 of JAUELE010233095.1, forward strand.
GAAATAAGAACCTTTCATCCATATATCATTAAGATTTGGTATGAAAGCGTGTAAGATGTTACTCCATTTTGAGTGACTTTGGTATATACGTTTAATCCAAGAGATTTTTTGAGCCGTAATGAAATATTTTACATGTGGAACACTAATCCCTCGACACTCAGGTGACAGGTGCATAATATCTTTCTTTATTTTATCTGGGTTTCCTTTCCAAATGCATGTACAGTTTTTTCTCTGAAAATCTTTTAATAAGTCCTCAGATGAATTTGGAAGAGAGGAGAACAGATGTGTTAGTTTTGATAATAGTAATGATTTTAATACAGTATTGCGACCAATATGCGTAAGAGATCTAGCTGACCACAATTACATTTCTTTATCAATGATGTCAAACTTGTTTTGGAAGTTTAGATCAATCATATTGTCTAAATCAACATCAAAATCAATTCCAAGTAATTCAAATGTTGTCAGAGACCAATCCAAGTTAATATCTTGACAGAGTTTATACCTAGTCCTCTTCTTAGAGCGAATCCATGTGAGCTTATTTTTGTCAGCATTAACCTTTAGACCAGAAAAATTTGCAAAAGGTTTTAAGGTTCGCATAACCCCATCAAGGGATTTGTCAGAGTCTTCCAGTACATTCGCAAACTGGGCAAGGATAATGTCAATTTCATTTATTTTCAGACCTTTTATCTTTTTTATATTTTCTTATCATAATTACACGAATCTCTGGACAGAGAGTAAATATATATGGGACTACTGGGTCGCCTTGGCGACAGCCTCTCTGCAGCTTGAAATAGGGTGTAGGAAAGCCATTTACTAATATGCTTGATTCAATTTCATTATAAAAGGTAGCGATCTATTTTTGTATGTTATGACCAAAATTAAAATGTTTTAGTACTTTTCTAATGAAAATATAGTCAACAGAGTCAGAAGCTTTTTCAAAGTCAATTAACATTAACAAGCCTGGTTTTTGATAAGTTTCAGTGTAATTCATTACATCGTAAATAAGTCTGGTAACTTCACTCATATAACGACCTGGAACAAATCCTTTTTGATCTTCATGTTTATCACTTTTAATCCTGTTGGCAATTACAGAAGAGGCTAATTTATATGATGTATTCAGGCGGAATATTGGACGCCAGTTTTAGAACACAAGTAATTAAACCTTGTTTTGAGTATATTTACCCAAATCGCGCCAGAAAAGCTTCAAAACTTCAGTTGTAAAGCCATCTGAGCCTGGGCTCTTATCATTCTTCCCAAGTCAATTCACCGTCCAAACCTTGTGATACTTCATTAGGTAATGTGTGACATGGGTAATTGTATAAAAGTTCGTCGAATTCAATGTTAGAACATTCTTTTTTGGTATACAGTTTTTCATAAAATGAAATGACTTCTTTCATAATGGTTCTTTGGTCATTGATAATAGTTCCATCTTTCCTTTCTAACTTAATTATTGACTTATTAAAAAAATATCTTGTTTCAAGTTTTAGAAAATATTTAGATGGTTTTTCACCTTCTTCTATCCATTTAGCTTTTGATCTAGCAAATTTACCTTTTATTTTTAGATCTTCAATATCCTGTAAGTCATTCTTTAATTCATATATAGTTTCTACTAACTTCAGTTTATCTTTTACAGTATTTACTTGATCTAATTGTTTCCCTAATTCATCTAATTGTAGTAGGAGTTTATTTTCCATATTTTTCGCTATTTTCTTGTTTGTTAATGAATAATATATTGTAGCTCCCTTAATATTTAGAAGTAAAACTTCCCACAGTAGTTGATCATCAATTGTATATCTGTGACCCGACACCACGAAATGAGTCACTTGGCGCAAAACTGACATTTTGAGTTATTAACATATTTGCAAAAAACACATGACAACCTTTCACCTGCTACCTCATTTATTGGTGTACCACAGAAAGTGTTGAAGTTATGAGGAAAATTGTAACGCATTTCGCCACAACCATGCATTTGACAATCCTGAGAATAACGAGTTTAAAGATCGGCCCAATTGGTCAACAAAGGTCCATAGCAACAGGTTCATGTATCCTACTTTGATTAAAACAGAGAAACAACACTAAAAATAAGTGAATAACAGATATATAGTATCCATTGCATAAAAGATATTTATAACACTTAATATTTTTAAATCCAAAGTATGTGTTTGCGGAATGTTAAATGAATTAATGTGATTACTTACAACAGGGAGTATCAACACTGTATTGATGCTCCCTGCTTATAGTTAAATAATTATTTTGTCCACACATTAATTGTCTGTTGTCTGTTTAAGGTGATTACCCGAAGACAATTATATAAAATCTGTAATGCTTAAGAACCGTTGGGGATGAGGTTTGATCAAGGAGTTAATTAGCGTAATAAAGGTTTTATTACTTTAATTTAAGACTAATTAATCTGTCACGCTTGAGGACAATCCAGGTGTTTGGGGACGTTGTGTGCCTTAATTAAAGATCGGCACCAGCAAAGTGAAAAATATAAGTATGTTTAGAAACTAGAAGTATTCTCCTCTCAAACGAATACATTTCTCTATAATTTTGCGAAGTCATTTGCGCTAGATTGGGGTAACACATTACGATCACCGTGCCATTGTTTCACAGGACATTAGCGAATGGCGGGAGTGATACACACATTCGAAGTCAATTTTAGGTGTTTTAATGAAGTGTTAGCATCATTTAGGTAACGTTGCTACATACTGAAAGTGTTGACGAATCTAATTCTGCAATAAAACATGTTTGGGTATTTTCAAGGTGATCAGCTTTGGGAGGTGATTACTCAATATCTACCTCCGCTCGAACCGACTCATTTCGTGGCGACGGGTCACAATTAACTCCGTTCTACGTGCATCACGCGACGGATTAATAACAATAATAATAGAACATTAAATTGTAAAGCGCAAATATATCCATTAGGGCTGAAACGATTCGGTTCGATTCATCGAAAATCGAATCGGAAACACACGATTCGATTTCGATTTCTAAT
>JAUELE010233106.1:0-20671 GCA_031471655.1 Diodora aspera
TACTTCTCTTCTGAAGTCAAACATGTATACTTCCTTCTGAAGTCAGTCATTGATACTTCCTTCTGAAGTCAGTCATTTATACTTCTCTTCTGAAGTCAGTCATTTATACTTCTCTTCTGAAGTCAGTCATTGATACTTCTCTTCTGAAGTCAAACATGTATACTTCCTTCTGAAGTCAGTCATTGATACTTCCTTCTGAAGTCAGTCATTGATACTTCCTTCTGAAGTCAGTCATTTATACTTCTCTTTTGAAATCAGCCATTGATTCCTTCTTCTGAAAACAGTCATTTACCTCAAAAATAAGTCTTGATAATAATGTGTATAGCTCTACCAAGCAAGTGTCCATGGAACCCTAATGATAATTGTTTTGAAAGTGTCATTTCATTTCAAAATAGTTTGATTACAAATTTACAAAGGATGGTAATATGTGTTTGTTTCTCCTTTTCGATGTAAACAATTTGATATCCCATACAGCGCATATATGACGTGAGACATTTAATGGTTTTCTTTGCCATTCTATTGGTTGATAACTGTTGCCATATTCAAAGAGTGTTCTCACTCTAGAAGACATAACCATTTTACGGGTTATGCAATAGACGATGTCTCGCTTTCAGTCAATACCAAACCTAGATAGGTTCTGATGACATCGATGCCAGATGCTGATATGAACGTAAGGGAGGTTACTGATTACCAGCAGGAATTCTTGTTTTTGATCAATCGAAGCGAAAGCTGGCCCGTCAACTCCGACCTTCTAACCCAAGACTGTCAATCGATAAAATACGTGGGCTGACCGCCTACACAAACAAATTTACGTTATGGCCGTCCTGGTACTTCTAAACTGAAGAGGATAAAAATAGCCAGGTATCTATTTATATTCTGTTAAGAAAAAAGCTATTTTTCAAGTGACAGTTAAGAGAATCTCAACATTCTTGTCTTCTGTCTACTACACTTCGACTCAGAATAAAACTGTTGATATGCGTGCTTAGCATTTTGGTGCTAGTATGTACGAACATGTATGAATGGATGCTTAAGTTAGTGTGTGTATGTATGTGTGTGCTTGTCAGAGAGAGAGAAAGAGAATGTGCGTGTGTGTGTGAGAGAGAGAGAGAGAGAGATAGCACATATCTTTTTACTGGTTCATGTAATGTATTCAATTAAATTAAGTAACCTTGTTCACAAAATTCACACAACTGCATCCGAAAAACAACGGGTATTCAGTTTGCATGACTTTCAGCATCAAATCAGTCTGGTTTGTGCAAAACCTGAGACTGAGGATATTAAACTTCATATATTATTAACTTGTTATGATATTTATTTCAGTTTAATGTTATTCAACGTTCACTAGGTAACAGAATACTATTAAGTTAGTGACAATAAGGCACAAGGACAAATACACACATTAGTTACCTTTTGTATTTCACTTCATAAATAAACCATTAAAAGTACGTATGACATCTAAAATTCACGACGGGCAAAATGTCAGAGGGATCTATTAAGAAAGATCGAGTCATAACTGTGATACGTGCGATGACAACTGCAAGACGGAATATAAGCATGGAGACATGTACGTGACCGTAGCTGTCAGACGTACACGGCAGAGGGATAGACGTGAAGACATCCATATACATTTGGCAGAGGTATAAGAGGGAGAGATACACCAGACAGGACATGAAGAGGGAGACATACACGTTACAGAAGCACAAACATTTAGACATACACTTGACAGAAGCATAAACAAACAGGCATAGGCTACACTTGACTCGACACAAACAAGAAGACATACACCTGACTGTCCATAAATAGGGAGACATACACCTTACTGGACATAAACTGGGAGATACACACGTGACAGAAGCTCAAACAGAGAGACATGCACATGACTGGACATAAACAGGGAGACATACACGTGACAGGACAAAACAGAGAGACATACACGTGACTGGACAAAAACAAGAAGACATACACATGACTGGACATAAACAGGGAGACATACGCGTGACTGGACAAAAACAGAGAGACATACACGTGACTGGACAAAAACAAGAAGACATGCACCTGAACCTGACTGGACATAAACTGTGAGACATAAACGTGACAGAAGCTAAAACAGAGAGACATGCACATGACTGGACAAAAACAGGGAGACATACACATGACTGGACATAAACAAGAAGACATACACATGATTGGACATAAACTGGGAGACATACACGTGACTGGAAATACACTGAGAGACAATAAATAAGCCAGGTGATTAGGGATCAACAGGGTTATTAATACGAGAGTATGACATCAACGGAGAGTCTGGTTAATTAACCGATATACATTATGATACGGCAAGAATACAAACAGCGAGGCGGTTTTGCGAAATACGTCAACACCATAAACAGGAAACACAGGTGACAGTGACAAAACCACAAGAACGAGAAAACACGTGCAAAAGAAAAATAACATAAACATGTGACGGACATATCAGCAGAAGCATACATACACAACAGAAACATAAACACATATCCAGTTACTAGTGTGAGCATTGAAATACACAGAACAGTCACATAAACAGATATTCAGTTACTTTGCAGAAGTGTGAGCATTGAAATACACAGAACAGGCGCATCAACAAGGAAACACATTTGGCAGAAACATATATACAGATAAAATATATGTGATAGAAATATAAAACAGGTCGTGACAGAATTTAATAATAAAACAGTTCAGTACAGACACACGGGCATAAACAGTAAGATGCATACACGACACAAACATAATCAGAAAACCGTATATCAACAGAGATAAACACAGTGAGATACATCCGTAACACAAATATAAACAGAGAAACACACACGTGACAACGGAATAAACAGTGAGATACATACGTGACGCAAACACAAACAGAGAAACATAAACGTGACAGTGACATAAACAGAGAGATGCATACGTGGCACAAACAAAAACAGAGAAACACACACGTGGGAATGGCATAAACAGTGAGATACATACGTGACGCAAACACAGAGAAACACACATGTGACAATGGCATAAACAGTGAGATACATTCGTGACGCAAACACAAACAGAGAAAAATACACGTGACAGTGACATAAACAGTGAGATGCATATGTGGCACAAACACAAACAGAGAAACACACACGTGACAGTGACATAAACAGTACATACGTGGCACAAACATAAACAGAAACTTTTACGAGACAGTGACATAAACAGTGAGATACTTACGTGTCACAAACATAAACAGGGAAACATACACGTGACAGTAGCATAAACAGTGATATACATCCGTGTTACAAACATAATCAGAGAAACACACATGCATATAACAGTGGCAGAAAGATACACTCATCGCAGAAAAATAATGAAAAAAGGCACATTGATAGATGTGTACATGTACATAACGCTTTATGTAATTTAAATGATAAATGCGCAAACGTGAGACTGTAGGAGAACTATACATGTTGTACAGCTAACTACACGGTGAATTTTAAATCATCTTTGTCAGGACAACAGAGAAGCAGAGACAGGTATACAGAAGCAGTGATCCACCAGAGTGGGGGGGGGAGGAACAGATGATATGGACATTCTGACAGGAACAGACACGCGCTCACGTGACAAGAACAACACAGATCAGTATTAGACATAGTACCAAAGGATAGCTAGACTTAAAATTAGTCTTTGAAATATTTAATTGTATTTAAGAGACTGAATGACTGTTTTCTACAGTCTACAATTTCATTTCTAGACTTGCTTAACTTTAGGGAGGAACTCAAGGTTCTATGGGGGTTTCTTAATTCCACATTCATGGGGCAGTACTCACCGATAGCTCATATATTTATGTTCGGACTTGAGAACAAACTTCGCCGAAAATAAGTCAGCTGGTTTAAATTTCTTCATGTCATCAAAGGAGTTTTGCGACTGACGCAGTTTATCGAGAAGACTGTAATACAAACGACAAGCCTATTTGAGATTAATCGATGTCACTTTCTAATTGTTACAACCTACGCACATTCTTCCCCCAGCTATAAATTATCTGTTTATACAAGTGTGACGATTTCCTTGTCGTTAGTTCCTTATTATTATTCAAATGGAAAGCGGACATCTGTTGATGTTAGATATGGTAAATAAAATCTAGTCGGTCGATGTTTCGCCTGAATTTAACTCGTACTTCGTGAAAGGTAAAATGGATTTGTTTTGCTGAAGTCATTATCGTTTTGAATAATAGCTAATCATTTCGTTTTAAAATACACCCACAATCGTACGTCAGTGCGCATGATATGTAGTCTTAGAGCTTTTAGAGCGGGGGAATTAATGGTATTTGGGGGCAGATGAATGGGGGAAACTTGTGTTTGTCCCCTAAACGGGCAGAAAGTGTTTCAGAAGTCGAAATCATTTAATTATGTTTAAACTTTTGATTTTAGATTTAGTATGTTTCCGGTGAAACCAATGTAGCCCCGGTTTCCAGTTTTGGGTGGGGGTGAAATTTACCATATCTCCTACGTCTAGGAATATAAACCATAGATTTACACATGTTATACGTAAACACATACCCGCAATAATTCCCCTAGTAAGTTTTGTTAATTGATTATACATATAGAAAAATGTATCCCTGGTTTTTTCCAATCTCATTGTGCTCGCGGCGAGACGAAAACGTCTGTGATAAGCGCTATTTTAGGGACGGTAATTTTCAGTTATTTTCCCCAATTCATCATGGATTGGAACTGGATTGGCTGCTATACATAACTCTTTCATGATAACCGTGGACGACTACGACAGAACGTCTCCGAGCATGACGACGTTGACCAACCAGAAAATTCTGGGGGTTTCCTCATTGACAAGACTTTCGGTAAACACGCTGTCTGCGTGAAGTTAAAGGCTCAAAACAAACCCCGAAGACTTCCGGTGGAGTTCATCGATTGGTGCTACGCTGTGGCGTCACAATGACGCAGAACGTTGCCCCGGTCACCAGATCGATGAACAACGCAACCTGTCCATATATGGTAGACACATAATTAAAAAGTTCTCATTATTGCCAGTTCATTCTACAGCGTACGACTGCCCAAGACTTCGAAAACATTCAGATCAATATAGAGCGCAGACTGCCCAAAGTACGAAACTGGGATCGCAACAATTGGCGTTTACTTGTCCGCCGTACAGCTGAATGAAACAGACGCTGCTTCACTACGTCCACTTTGATTGGCTCTGCGTGCGTGGTCACATTTACGTACGCTAGACGTTAACCGACGTTCATGGACCCTAAGTGACAAATGTCTTATCTACCAAGCAGATTTTCAACTCATAGCCCAAGGGTGAAATCAACAGACGATCGTCGACAGGACCGCTTACCTGTACTATAATTAACAGGTATATATCTGTTGCTACATATACCTTTGTCATTCTTCAAGTGGCCCGTGTTTCTAGGTGAGGGATACACGCTGGATTGACTGGGTAAGTAGATCTCTTGCCGTCGGTATAAGCCTAGATAGTCTCAAGGCCACGCTCACTCGGAAACATTTTTATTCATTATTATTTATTTTCAACGCCCGTGTTAATCACTGGCGACAGCCTCGCATAGAGCCGTCGAAGACAACATAAAGCAATTTTATCAATATCAATTTCTCTAAAGCAGTTGAACTGAATGACCATGTCGATTGCGACAAAACAAAGTTGAACCGTGTATACCTACGGTAAAACACTTTTCAACTATGTCCTTGCGATATTCAATGCCCATGAATTGTATGGATTCAACCAGCCAGAAGGCTTCACGTAACTGTCACACTCTTCAAACTTATTGAAGGCTTAAGGACCTAGTAGCCCCTGGCTACTCCGTTTCAAAGTGTACTTGTTCATTCAAAGTTTAGCTCCGTTGATGTAGCAAAATTGTAAAATTAGTAAATGACTTTACGCTCAGTTCTGCTATATTACATTAGTAATAATACAATATTGTGGAATATTAATAGATTTACTACAGAATATTTCTGTATATCGTTTTGAAATCAAGTAGACATCGGAAATAATTGTATCGAAATATGTATTTGTTATCAGATACATTACATAATTTCTATTGTTATTAAGTAATATATATTCAGGTTTAACTATGTCATTCTTTACTTTCTTGTGGGTTACTATGATCTGCTTCTAAATTGGTACTTGTTATTAAATATTATTTTAGACTATACTATTAATGAATTCAGTGTCTTCAGTGTCTAGGAGTAGTGGCACTTATCTCTGTCGATATCATGTCTACATCGCTATGTTTGCTCTGCTTTAAGTAATCTTTATCACATAAAGTGTTTAGTTCAACAGTTTCGTACAAACCAGGAACTTAATAGTTGCACCAGACTGTTATCAGTTGATCCAATATTGTACGTCTTTCCTTTATCTTACGTATCTTGCTTTATATTACACCAAGAATTTACCGCTTCCAAACCGGCTAATGATTGTTATGTACGTATACCGGTTAAGTCCAGTCCTTAGTCTGTCGTGCTGATGTGAATTCATGTCGTGTATATATGTAGAGCTGACTTTCTTGCTTGTTAACCTAATTATGGCGCTAGCAGTCTGTGCCACAAATATGCTGAACAAGTGGTCAGGCTTTATTGTAAAAATGGCAACAATTATCTCAGTCGCTTAACCGCTGTGTAACCAGACGCTCGTGTGCAAAGTGTTATACTTATAAAAACAAGTTGGCGTAGACTTGCGAGAGACACGAAGGGTTTTTAATTAGTAATAAAAAAGACTTGTTATTTTTCTAAATAGTAAATAGTTGTCTTTTAGGGAGTGGGCCTTTTGCTACAGACAAATTTTACTACAAAACTACCTACCTATATGAATATATACATGTGCTGGCAGATACGTGCAGAACCTACCTACTTTTATTGTACACGCACCTGTCTGTGTTGTTACAGAAGCACATACACTAATTATATGTATATTGCATGACTAAATACATAACTACCTACGTACGTATTTATCGGTCTACCTACTTACAGACAGACAGAGCGTTGTTGATTTCATCTTGATGAGAGACATGCAATTTGTCGTTTTCCTATGCCTGACGTACTGGTATTCATATCGATCTTGAACCCAAAGTAATGATCGAATTCATTACAACCATACTGCAAGATACAGCACTATTCATTGGAGTTTATGGCAACCATAAAGCTCATTCACCGTTCGTAACGTTCATATAAGCTGTTTATTTCAATGAATAACACGTGGCTTATAAAGAAAATGCAGATTCCAATGGTATCTACTGGAACTTACGCCGACCACGTATAAATTCATCAAAATTAGTTAGGGGTCATAATTTCAGAGGTCTTTTTGCCAGAACCTGGTGGGATTATGGATAACCAACTTATTTGACTTTTAATTTTTTCCGGCCTGTTGATTGATGTGCGTGTGTGTTCGTGCGTGTGGGTGTCTTCGAGTATATTTCTGTCTATCTATCATACAGACTGAAAAAATCAGCTAATTTATTTATTAATTAACTTATTGATTTAATTATTTTTTAAAAAGGCATAAATACATAAAAGTTAACAAAATGCTTACAAAATGACAGATTTAAAGCTCCACCGCTAAGCTTATCTCTTCATCACGTGTAAATTTAGACAAAAGTTTTGAAATTCTAAAGTCATTCCTCAAATCTAGTCACTGACCCAAAATCAGACTTGTTCAATTCTTTAATGAATCGAAAATCCCAGTAGGCAGATCTAGAAATACCCTTCTATTTGCTAAGTCACGGCAAATCTTATAGCAGAGCTGCAGGTAGCCAAGCTGGATATCCAAGGTCTGTTCCGACTTCATTGAACCTAACACGTACAGTTTCATAAATTAGATTCTTACCACAACAATGACACATGATACAACGTTACACCACATGCATCGCCGTCTTACTCTATTACATTACTAGGTTTGTCTAATAAATTTAACATTGTCATCGTTTAAACACTCCAGACGTCAGCTTGCGGAGCGAACGATGTATCATAACTGTAAAATTAGATAACGGAGAAATATTAGCACATTTTGATGTAAATCTCAATCGAGGACGTTGCCCTACGACGCTGACGACAGTTCCTCAGGTTCATGGTTGACAGTGTGAGCACGACATGTCCGTGCGAACTACGTAATCATCTTTCGTATTCGCTCATTACGCCAGAGTTGATTAAATAATACTCGACAAGAAGCAAGGTGTGAACCGCGCGCCTTGCATGACCGCCTCGCTCTGCTTTGATTATTGAGCGTCGTGCGTCATACGGCAGAAGTGTAGAGAGTATTTGCACGAGAACTATCGGTCCGTGAATTACCGGCCAGATACGCCCAAACCATGTGTTTGACGACACATCTCTGACAAACTGCGATTTGACTGCTAAAATTCGGTAAGAAGTTACTGTTTTCTACTTTAACAAAATTCAAATTCTCCTCACATTTTTAATGATCGACCTGTTTGTGTCAAATTTTGAGCTTCGACGTAATTTAGCATACAGGGACATTACTTTTTGAGGATTGAAAATTCATATGATTTAATTGTCCTGAATAAATCATTTCATTTTGTAACGCCCAGGCATGACTCTAAGTTCGGATTATGAGAAAATATTAATTAAGCTCTATATAACTATACTTAACAGGTGCCTCTTGAATTATCATGTTTAGTCACGCGCATATCCGTATTTTTGCACGAGACAAGAGTTCAGCTTCACAAGCTCAGGGATAAGCTTCTTCTTTTGTCCCCTTTGTTAATTAGGCTAATTTCCACTCCTTGAAACATCACTGTCAGAAACCCAAGAGAGACATAGCTACCCTCAAAAGTTACCTTTTTTTCCTGAAGTAATTAGAAAGATGATGATGGCGATTTGAAAGGATAATCTTGTTAGTTCGAATATTTCCTACGAAGTTCGAGGTAAGAGTTTCTCCCCACCCCATCCGCTCAAAATCGGTTATAGGGATGATGTATAGAAAACTAAGCGGGGGGGGGGGGGGAGTACGTTCAGTACGCAGAAGGTTACATACTGTATATCCTATCAGCAGATATAAATAATACTTTCTGTAACCAAATACAGACAGCATCTAGATGTCCATGTGCTTGTAACTGCAATAGCTGTCGGACATGTCTGTCTTGCGACGTCCCTGGAGACTGAGCGTTGTGTGCATTATCGCTGTGAAGCTGTAGCTTGTGGTCAACGTTTTGTTTATGTTAGGTCTGGTTCCCTGCTGCTGATGGAGCGAAACATACAATATCAGAGAGAGAGAGAGATTGTTTTAAAAGCCTTGAGTTTCAAGGAATATTGCTTTGTTAAGAAAGGCATGTTAAATATCTATAGGGTCCAAGGATGTGCACAGCAGTTCTCACTTGAAGCAACAAATTTAAAAACATAAAGTTTTAATTTTACTTTTAATCATTTTAAAAAAAAAGTTTTTACAATTTTATGTGTGCTATTTTTTATTTTTACTTTTAAGTAGTGTTATTTAAAATAATTTCTAATTTGTAGTTGTTGTGGTTGTTTTATGCTTGTTTTATGCGAGTTCATACAATGACTTTAATGATTTAGATTGTAATCAAACCACTTCGTATAAAGTAGTTTCGCGGTTTGATGTTTAATATGTTTACACTGTACCGGGTAATTTGTGGGTTTTTCTTAGTTTATACATCTCTTCATCAGGCGTCACCGTGTAAATACCTGTAATTTGCTTAGTTAAGTAGTCCAAGGTCGTCTTGTATCGATCCGCTCTTTATAGACAGATAAGAAACGCGCGAGGCAACGAGGGAAACCTATTCACAGCTATAGATGGGTGTAACCTTACTACCTTTGAGACCATGGCATCTGAAATCACGATCTATCACCCGCTTTCTGCATGTCAGCATTCAGAGACATATCAATGCACTGATTTTATTCAATGGTCAGCGCGGACTGAAAGGGAACGATACATTGTGACGAAACAGTTCCTCTTGCCGGGTGGACTAAAGGTTGGAAGTGTGTATGAGGTGGGCGAGTAAACTAAGAATATGAGTCACTGGGTGAGTGGGTTAAGAAGATACACAGATTCCCCCGCGTCTGTGTGCGCGTGTGTGTGAGCGAAAGGACGAGGGTGTTTGTAACTGAGTATTATTATAGATGTCCATTACTCTGGAGAGGGAGAGAGAGAAAGAGGGGATCGTGATTAATAGTAACCATGCATGCTGTGATATGTTTTAAAACAAAATATTTTAAAAGAGATATAAATTTAATGTGTCCGTATTGGTCATGGAAAGCTAATTCGTCAAAACTAGTCTCTCCACGGCCAATTTCTGGATGCAGCGTTTCTGTTAGACTAAAAAATAGTCCATGACATATTTTAAATTAGTTTATTATATTTAATTCTTACTCCTTCAAGAGCCACGCTTCTACAATGCAGTGGAATAGAAGCTAACTAGACTTGCTTTAGTAGACTGGCTAAAGGCTTTAAATATAAACATAACAAAATTCCACAGTCATTGGGCAGGACTACGTTTCTGTTAAAGTACACTAAGAGCCAGAAGAAAAAAGATCAGTGTTTTCGCGATCATAAGAGGCCATCGGTGAGTTTTTTCGTATGTATAGCCTATATATGTTTTCATTTTGTTAGTCTTCATTTTTTTTCTTTTTCTTCGTCATAATCACCATTATTCATTCATTCATTCACTTACTCACTGATGGCTTCTTTAAACCTGAATGGTTGCTGAGGAGATATCATCCGTCGTCTGAAGTGGGCAATTTATAATCTTGTTTCAAGGTGTTTTATAAAAACAGCTGATTGCATTTAATGTAAGCAGACAATTGCCTGTTAATTTAATTACTTTTGAAAAACAGACTTTGTGTGACATCGAACTCGACAGAGTGACGACTATTTCAGCAATTAAACACGACATGAACTAACTTACAGTCGCAAACGCGGGACTATGTCATAGCTGTTTATGATTGATATCGCTTTTGGCAATATATATATATACATGTATTGAGATTTTATTACCAGTAATAACCCTAGACATTTATCTATCAATCAGAATGTTCTCGTATTTTATTGTTTGATGATTTTGGTCATAAATTATTTAATCTAATATTAACTGTGATCATGAGTGCTTTATAAGCATGGCGCAAGTGTTATAAATATCGCATACGTTTTTAAACTATCACAAGATTGACAGGTGATTGCCATAGCAGTTTTTCATCGCCAGAGTAACTTCCCTTGTATCGTAAACGGCGAGTTGTCAAAATCGCGATTCATTTGTTCAAGCAATGTGACAACTATATTCGACATAACTAGGGTCACAAAGAATTCATACAGTTTTTAGCTTGGGTTTCTCTCAAATACAATGTCAAAATACGTTGATATAGCGTTTTTAAGTTGCAACACAAATAGGCAATCGATGTGTTTCTAAAAATAGCGACAATGATTCGGACGGTTCACTCCATATCCTTCTTCATGAGAAAGTAGTCCACACCAAAAAAATCATTTAAATAGTTCTTTCGTTTTGTTTTAATTTCTTTCTTACTCTCTCTAATGCACATGATCAAGAACATTTAGCTGACGAAAATAATTAAGCAAAAACCTTTGGTCCATATGGAAGGCGCGCATTAATACATCATGTGATACGGTCTCGTTGAAGTACGTAACTGCAGCAAATGTGCCTCTACTGCAGTTTGACGTCTGCCGCCGGGTGAAGTGTGTGGGTTTGTGCGGCTGTCAGTGAATCGATTCTCGTAACTTCAACTATATTTTCTACTTCCAGATACACCACACGTTTACTGAAGTGACAAGTCCCGGTATGGCAAGCACATGTTCTAACCGTTTTCAAGTTTTATGTCATGATCAAGTTAACAGACTTCACGATGTCATGGAAGATGCTATTCCCATTCATGGTCGTGGAAACTTTCCGACGCTGGAGATAAAATTGAAGGACTTGGTTGTAATTGTCCGTGATAAGCTGAAGAGCGAAGGGGTTGTGATTCGTGACATTCGGTTGAATGGAGGTGCTGCAAGTTTTATCCTTGGAACTGATGAGATACAATCCTACAATGACTTGGATCTTATCTTTGGAGTTGATCTGTCAAACCACAATGAGTTGCAGAAAATCAAGAACTGTGTGCTTGGCTGTTTGACAGATTTTCTTCCAGATGGTGTCAGTAAGGAGAAAATGAGTAGCTGTAGCCTGAAAGAAGCTTATGTTAATAAAATGGTAAAAGTGTGTAACGAACGCGGAGACAGGTGGAGTTTAATTTCGTTGTCAAACAACAAGGGAAAGAACGTGGAACTGAAATTCGTGGATAAGATGAAGCGCCAGTTTGAGTTCAGCGTGGATTCATTTCAAATTATCCTTGAG
Source organism: Diodora aspera (assembly GCA_031471655.1). Taxonomy (NCBI): domain Eukaryota; kingdom Metazoa; phylum Mollusca; class Gastropoda; order Lepetellida; family Fissurellidae; genus Diodora; species Diodora aspera. The sequence goes on from JAUELE010233106.1 coordinate 12,350, forward strand.
AGCTTGTTGACATTTTATGATATCTCTCAAACACCAATGAGTGAACACTTCTATCCCACCGTTGTGGCAGAAAGCTTGTATGGAGACTTTTGTGAGGCATGGCATCACTTGACAAATAAGCAGATTGCAACCAGGAACCCAGAGGAAATTCGTGGAGGCGGATTACTGAAATACTGCAACTTGTTAGTACGTGGATTCAACCCAGCAGAGGATGTGAATATAAGGACGATGGAAAGGTACATGTGCTCAAGGTTTTTCATAGATTTTAGTGATATTACCCAGCAAAAACAGAAGCTTGAAGCATATTTAGCTAACCATTTCAGTGAGGATGAAGATTTTAAGTACGAGTACCTGATGACATTGTACAAAGTTGTTGATGAAAGCACCATCTGTCTAATGGGTCACGAAAGGAGACAGACTTTGAACCTCATCCACCAGCTTGCCTGCCAGGTGTACATGGAACAGGAACAGAAAGCTTCACACAAATGTATTGAACTTCAACAGTTGGACCAGTTGAATAACCTTGTAATAGATCAAGTGTTTTATGGTCCATTCAGCACACCTACCACAAGTCCAGGCAGCCAGTATTATAACTACAGCTATTCTCCTTCATCAGCGTACATTGGGACCAGCGCATGTCCCTACTGTCCCCCATACCTGCAGTGTTCATAGTCAAAGCACAAAATGATCTCTGCTTGGAGTGGTGACATTTTACCATCCTTTTCAACAATATTCCAATTTTCTGTGATCATATTTTTCCAGTTCATTTCAGGGCAATATGTATTGGTTGGGGTTGCTTATTTTCTTTCCAACGTTTGCTCCCGTGTGATTGGATATAAATATTTCTTTCGAATGAAAGAATGTGTAATTTCTTTCATATCAGTGGCAGCGGCCTGAAGCAGTGTTGCTTCACAAATTGGACCCAGGATGTGATACAAAAAATAGTTGCTTCAGATGCGTACTGGGAAACTGACCAGCATTAGCCTTATACATGTATATGGATCATATTTTTGCAAACGACAGGATGTGTGGAAATGGACTGAAAGTTCTCTTGGTTTCATGTATAATAATCATTTTTATTTTCATCTCATTGTATATTCTCTGAGTATGTTATTTCTTGTTGCATTATGTAATATAACCTGGTTCTCGTCGGAGTGCACAGTATATTTTTTAAGCAACAGTGCTCAACTTTGAGATCAAAACTGGATAGAACACTTATTTTTATCAGTGTGAATTTAGACATGTAGGACTATTAACTTGCTGTCCACAGGTTACTTAGTCATAATACACTGTACATATTAATCAAAAACATCTGTGATGCTATGGTCTGACATAATTGTAAGTGCTCCTTTCATCCAATTAGAGTCGCTCAGTTTCTCTTGTTGCACAGGAACAGTGAGTTATATCTTGTTTAGTGTCTATTGGTTTTAAAAGATTAATTTATTGACAGGTCTTTTTAGGAGACTTTGGACCATATATTGTAACAATGTAATGTTAGGGTGTCTGCTTGGGAACACTACTTTAGCTGCTCCAATGTCCCTTTTGCCAAACTCACTCAAGTGATACAGTAAGCCATGTTTAGTTATATCTTAGAATATATATCATGTACTTGTTGAATATGCTGTGTGGACTGTGAATATGTATAATTTGACCCTTCTTGTCTTTCATAGTTATGAGATATTTAAAGACATTTATTGTAGTAAAAATAATGATAGTTAACAGTTATTATTCATTGGGCTTGGGAAGGTTCTATATTTGTCCTGTGTGATTTAAGAATGTATAAAAATTATGAAATTATCTTTAAGGAGCTTGTCAGAATGGTTGAACAATAGTGCTTTTCAGAATATCAATAAATTCAAGGATTGATTCATTAAAATCATATGCCATATGTTATCTATTGAAAGTTGATTAATTTTGCCTTTGTTTAATTAAGTTGGCATTTTCAAGACATTGCAATTTAATATCACAGATCAAATCACTGAAGAAGGCTAGGGTTACCATTCCAAGTTCTTGTTGACATTTCTGATGCTTGTTACTTGTTGCTGTTATAGGCATTGATTTTTTTATTTGTACAAAAGCCATCAATAATTGGATAGAAAGGTTATGAGTGTTTTATGCATCAAGTAAGGAGGAGTAGTGTGATTTCGTATCTTGGGATTGGTCTTGATCATAAATTATACAATACTACATGCTGGTTATGCTAGCTGCATGGATATATATATATAGCCATTTTTCTTCATTTAAAAGTTAAGATGACATAATAAGTATACAAGTGTGATTGGTGATTAGTGGTATGATTATTTAAGAAGATAGTTAGTGTTGGGTTATTTTCTTTTCTGTAGTTATTTTAGTTTAGAAGCGATATTCATGCATTTTCATGATCAAGGGAAAATAGATTTCACTGCTGAAGTTAACTGTAAGTGTTGTATGTTGTCCCTGAAAACTACAGTATCCACATGTATTTAGTTAAATGTTTTGCTAAATTATTTTACTGAACTATTAAATATAGTCTAATGATGAAATTGAAGTAATGAAATGAACAATTTCGGGGCATAGAATTTTCAAATACAAGTAAGGGTCTTGAGGTTTGATATCATGCTTCATGTTTGCCAGCAGTTGATGGTTCATTTCTTTTATGACATATGAAGAGAGGTCAACTGATAGCCCCAGAAAGCTGTTTACTGGTTATTTGATGCCTTTCAAAGAGTAGACTTACTTAAAATTTTAGACAGTATTCAAAGTGAACTTTCAATGAGAACAGTGGGTTTAAGAAATGTATTCATAATCTGGCATGGGCTACATATCGTGAGATTATTTTTTTCTATTTTCCAATGGTGATAACCAGTGGGGGCGTTCAAATATTTGCAGAGGTTTACTGAACCCTTTGCTAAAATTTAGCGAGCTAGGGGAATTCTTGCTAAAATTCCAAATTCACAAACCCAAGTAACAAGCCATCAACCTAACCCAACTTCACATAATATTATGGTTTGTATTTAGGAAAGTAAGAATTATAAACCCATGTTTATTGTTTAATAGTTTCAATACCACCACGGATAATTGTAGTTGGTTACTTGGTGGGAAAAGGACTGATGCCCTAAATTACTGATTTCATGTAACATGTAAACTCAAGGTTGGTTTCATATAATACTTTTCTGTAAGATTGCTTTTGACAACAAGCAAGACCATTTACTGTTGCGGTCGGCCTTCACCTGATAAACCTTCAGTTGGAGGTAGGCCTGTTAACCTTTGAATTGTGGGAATATTTACTCTACCAACACATAGTCCTATTCGCTTATGATTTGTTATTGCCTCTAGTAAGGAATAAGCAACATAGTTAATTTATTCTTAAGTTTACCATATTTTAGTAAAGTTATTAAAGTTGATTAAGCAAGTGTCTTTTTACTGTAATAAAACGTCAAATGGTTAATAATTTATTCTACATTATAAGTTAAATTTATGTGAATAAGAGATTAGGTAATTTCAAAGACTAACAGCATTTTTTGTTGATAGTGAGTTGCAGTTTGTTTTGAAGGTACTAATGTCGAAAGTAAAGGGAATGTCCTTGAGACTTAAGAGAGCCATAATAAGCCATAACTGAATATACATTTTCAACATAGGTTTTCCTTATGGAAGTTGTACATGTATAATGATTGAAGTGAACAATGGCATGCGACTCCCTGTAAGATAAACCAGTTAGATATAAACACAAGTAGAATCATAATTTATTTGGTGTGTTTGTGCCAATGTTAAATCTTTGTTTATCTACATAAATGAAGTAAGAAACTTGAGCTCTTATGGTTGATAGTGAAATTGATCACCAGTAGCTAGAGTGAGAGCAACAGCTGTTCTTTATTGACAGTCTGAGGACATAAAGTAACTGAGCCTCACTTGGAAACTTGATGCTCCATAAAATCTTGATTGAAGAACAACATTATACTTGTAAGCTAAGAATTTATCCCTTGTTCGGACATTTGTATGGTACCTTCAAGGTGCAATAACTGTGCCCTTTTGTGTTGTCAAAATGTGTTTTGTTGGTATTTGTTTTATTATTTGGAAATTATTGTTTACGAAGAAGTAAGTTAGATAGAAATGATACAGAAGATAATTATACAGGTAATAAATTTGGGGAAAGAATTGAAAATTTTAGTCGAATCAGTGTCTCATTACATAAAATTGTGTTATTGATTCTGATTGAGTTATGACTTGAGTCTACATAGTCTCATTAGCAATATGGAGGGAATGGGATTTTAATATTGTGCAAGATTAATGTATATTTGTCCTGTGTCAAACTTGGTTTGGTGGTTTAAGATAGAATACACACCTACACATAATATTGTACATAAATTTTGGCGGATATAAGAATTTTATATTCTTGAGGAGACGAGAAAATTCACTCTCATGATCAAGACCAATTCCAAACTAAAATTTAATTTCTATGTGAAAATATTCTATCCAGTTAGGTGTCAGATGAATAAAGTTTAACCATGGAGGCTGGAAAAACTAGTTTACTGAATGGTTGACTGTAACAAATCCTTGTAAATATCGTGAATGGACCAGGTCCCATGTCTCATTTGTTGCACCAGGGAAATTTAAAAGGATGGGTTTTTTTTGATCAAGGGATTATGATGAAAATTTAGTTCATTCATCTTTGGTCAGTCATCTTTGATTCTCTAGCTAAGAAATTTGTTGTCAGGGGAGTAATCTAGTCACTCCATAAAAGCACACTAGTCAATTAAGTTACTAGTTCTTTCAGCCATATTTATTCTGAAAGGGTTTGTTTCTAGCTGATCAAAGTTGAGCGTTGTAGATAACACTTGAGACTTATCATCAGTAACTGTTTTCATTGGTTGATTATGTACAATGATAAAATTGAGATTGTAGAAAGTTTTGCGACAGGTTGACAATTATGATATATTACAGACTGTTCATAATAGATCTTTTTATGCTTTTTGAATCTCTCATGTGTTTTTTTTTTATCACACAAAGCACTCACAGTTAGAACTGAGCATGTGGCTAAAGAAACGTTTTTTCACAGCACATAATTCTAGGTTTGAAATCGTTGTCATGGCTGAAATACTACCCACAGTGATCTTAAGCAACATTTCACTCATTCTAGGTTTGAAAATGTATGATATGTCGCAAGTCAATTCTAAAGAAAAAGTAGGATGAATTTTTATCAATATTCCCTTAGAGGAGGTACTAATTCTGGTAGGTAGCATCTGCAAAGTGATCCAAGAAAAGTGACGTTTTCATGCTCTGATGTTTTTAAGACTTGCTATCTGTTGAGCACATCCTTGCCACAAATATGATCAACAATAATATGGACCCAAAAGTGGAAAAAAGCACAACATATACTTGTTGACAAGTTGATATTTAAGAAACTCTTATCTAGCATTTAATTCATGTGCAGTGGATCTAATACAAGTGTACTGTTGTCATTGAGGCTGTGTGTCCATATATGTATTGAGAAAATCTTGAAATTTTGGATTAAGTGATAAATGTGGAAAATCTTGCAGTGTTTGGTGCTATCATTGGATCATTTTGTGGAGTTAAGGTGACAGTACTTAGTTGTCAGCAATTAATGGAAATTACTTCCATTTCTTGATTATTGTTTTTCTTTCATTTTTTTTTCAACCATTAAATTATGTATTTTGTTAGCAGGCGCATGATGCACACATTGTGTGATTATCTCCACTTTTTTCCCTATACGGTTTCACTTTAGTTCTCAAAACCTCCTTTAAGTTGTGGTCATTGAAAACATCCCATTTATGTCATTTGTTGAACTGTTTACAATATATGACACAAAAAAAACCATTAGCCCATTTTCATTCATTTGAATTTGAACTAAGTTTCTCCTGTTGATATTCACTTGTCATTTTCATTAATGTTGGAATTTAATATTTATGTGATCAAAAGAGCTTATGCCAAAGTTACCATGTTGGCAGCGAGAGCTACATGCATTGCTGTGTGTTAGTTGCATGATGGCATGGAAATCTGACTGTCATAGGCTGTCTCAAAGTGCAACTCATAGTTTATTCTCTTGTGTCATGCCTATATTTGAAATATATGAATCTGTATATTTCAAAGAAATTCCAGAATAAAAACAAAAATATTTTGATCCAAATGCTTTGTCTTTTATTTATTGATAAGCTATAGTGAATGATTTTCATACAGCAACATTCTTCCAGTATTTGCTCTATGTAGGTTGATTCAATATCCCAAACGGTCTAATTTGTATTGGCTACTTGAGTAGAAGATGTTTGTTCATTACAAGATGAGCCCCCTGCTATATCCAGCATGTCAAGTGTACAGGTAGCATCGACCTCATCATGCCTCCTGTTGGAGTTGAATATTAGCAGTGGCAGCAGATCTTTTGGAAAATTGCATAGTAAAGAGTCATCGAACCTGGATGAGACTGATATTTTGCATGTTGGACACACGCCCCCCCCCCCCCACCTTTCCAAAATCCTGGATCCGCCCCTGTATTAGTATGTTTTATGTTGAATGGGCAATCTTTCAGCAGTAGCTCATGCACACCAATAGAGAAGAATTTCATTATTATAAAACCAAAAATTCCAAAAAGTGGAAGCAAAATACCTCCATTATAGTTTGTGACACTGCTACTCCCCAAGAACTCCAAGCAGCTAGAATCACTTAAAACGGAATGCAGTGTATGCTTGTTGAAGGTATTAGTATTTACAGGGGAATTTTCAGACATCACTTCCTCATTCTCATAAGGGGAAACAGGCATATCCAAGAAGGCACGGTTTACAAGCAGTATGATCAGTAATCCAATATATTTGACCCAAAAGAAGTTAAGGGCAAAAATTTAATACAAGCATAAACAGAGTATAATGGATTTTGTTGTTTAAAGGTTAGCGGGAACTAACCATATAAACATAGTTTTAGAGAGTGCATTTTCATGTCATATTGTTGCTGCTGAAAGTTGGTGAATTTTAGGAATATTTTACAAGACATTTTTCCTCAAAATCTTAAATTCATGATGTATCGGCACATGCATGATTGAACGTGTTGTTCATGATTGTCACTTTAAACATGCACAGATTGGCATGTGGCAACATGTTATGTGGATGTCACGCGCACTACCACTTGTTAATAAAACACTGTTATCACTCTGTTTAACCCTAAACCTCTTTTGAGTAGTTGTCAGTATAGTATTTATAGATTGCATGTCAGTGAACCGACTGCAGGTTCCCGAGTTCAACCACAACCTGAAAGCAAACACTTGTCAGAACATCTCTCAGATTTGAAAATTCAGTATTTATTTCCTCAGCTGATAAGCAGAGTTTTGAATGTCTTCACAAATGGTTTCACCCTACATAGCAATGACTCTACACACGTGCTGTTTGTTTAGACAAAGCAAAGGTGTCCTAGTTACAGATGCAAATATAACTCGATCTTGTCAAATAAATATTTACATACATGTATTACTGCTGCAAAGGGCCCAACCTGATAATCATGAAATATAATATAATGAATTCTCGTCCTCGTAAACATCGCAATTAAAGTTTGTCACCAGTCTGATCTGTGATCGTTGTCGTTCTTTGTACAGCTAGAACGCTTGGTAATCCTGGTTTTCTTGTTTGCTTACTCATGCACTAACTCACTCACTCTGGCTTTTATATCTAGATCCCTTTACTTTATTTACTCTTTTCTTTTTACAAACTCATACCCCATCTTTGTCAGCTTTCGGCTTTCTTCTGTCAAATCGCTTCCTTTTCACTTCTGTCTGCTCCTCGAGATTACTGCAGCTGACCTCGAATCTCCTCCCACGCTTAACTAGCACGGCCGACATAAACTAACTGGCACTGAAGAGCATGATCTAGCATGCAAACGTCGGCACCTGAATCACACACATATACATGCTTCTCTGCTAACTCAAATAACATACTTCATGTGAAGCAACTGCAGCAGGACCCAAACCAGACTTTAATCAAGTCCCTGTGACTCTGATTATGCTAGAACGCCTTGTTTAAAATGATATCGTTTTAATTGCATTATCGCATATATCAATTTACAGTTGGTAACAAGAGAGTGATTAAAAGTTACTTAGGGACTTGACAAGAGTCCAGACTGAAGCTACACAGGATGATAGTGATTCACGGCCCAAGATGACGCTTTAACAGGAATCAGGGTCACATGCAGTTAAACAGCCTAGGGCTCAGATTGAAAGAGTTAAATGGTGTTTTATGTTGCAAGGGCAATATTTCAGCCATGGCACAACGTGATGTGCAAGATGCACATTGAGCGAAAAGACAGTTCATAAAACGGATCGATAGAAAGGAAAGTGAAAGCAAAAGA
>JAUELE010233107.1:0-11924 GCA_031471655.1 Diodora aspera
AAAACTTCCTAATCTTGAAGGGATATCTCTTGCATATCTAACGCAATTGTGAATTTATTCAGTAGTCTCTCAAAATCGTGGCATCGTTTCTTTTGCCCGGCAGTCTATAATCGTATTATAATTATTATTGTTGTTATTATTATTATTATTATTATTTCAAGGTGTAAAGAAATGGAATGTAAGAAAGAAATTAGTTTTTTAGGGTTGTAAATTCCCCCCAAAAGGGAGAAAAGAAAAATGCAAAAACCAGTTGCGCGACATCTGCAGACCGGAGTAGGAATAGGTGTAAACTGAAACTTTAAACTTGAATTTTGAAAACAAAAGTCAGCCAGTTAAATTTCAGTATAGCACCCGATAACCCGAGCGACAAACAAAAGGGGCTAACCACAACTAAACACACAGTGCTCTTAACCCCGGGGGTAAACCCGCACAATTTCATCTTAGGGTACTTGGACTGCAGTGAGGTGGCTGCGAACCGGCCCTCCGCGGTCCTCGCGTTGTCGCCGCAATTCAATACTTATTATTTATTTATCGCAAGAGCGTGGATTTGTTGTCGGCCCGACCACTGGAACATGCGGGAATCGTTTTACTTGACATAAAAATAAACACCGGTTACATCACGCGTCAATCTAGGTGGGACACATCCAAACATTGAGACAGCCGTTCGGAAAATATTATACTTGTGATTGTTTATAATTTTATTTAATCAAAACAGATGTTTTGTTCAGACAAACATTTTCTGATTCCCAGCTGTCTGTACGAGCTTTACTGCATTAAAATTTATTTTTAATATCAATTGTCATTAGGAAAATACTAGATCAAATAAACTCGATTATGCAACTAATTAAGTATTATACCGAAATATCAAAACTAATAATTACTTCGGAATGAATTTTCCGAAAGGTTACGGTGAACATAAACCACGCGTGCAGTCACACGCCACGGGCTAAAGCCCATAAGCCCATCATATCACTTGGAAATGCTTGGTGGAATCGGAACACGAGCATATGGTACAAGGAAATATCATATGCCACTCTAATGTTTACTTTTATTGCTAAGTCGATCATGCACGTGCGGGGCGCGCGCAGCGCACGTTACCGACGCGAGCCACTGGTTCCGTTAAGCGGCAGAGGCGCATCGCTCTTAAGAGGCTGTATTCCATTAAACTAATTATTTTTACGTTCTGTATATTAATCCATTTAATCTGCCTGTAGATAAAAGCACAAGGCCCGCTCGTGATACGAAAACAAGCCAAATGAAAACAAAACCAGGAAATCGAAAAGCATTGCAAATTATGGAAGTGTTTCGTCTTTATGGCCATTGAAGGACTGTTCGGCACAATGATATAATTAGATTCAAATGTCAAAAATGTCGCCCACTGGGACGAAACGCATTTTCTAATTGAAGAGGGAGTCCCTTAGGACGGTGGGGCCCAAATGTCATACACAACCCTATCTGATGTGAAACGTCCCCAGATACAAACAAAGGTTAGAGATGCTGTCAACATAGCCAAGGCAGATATTACAAACCTGTCCACTAATTGATGAAGACGGCCGACACTAGAGACGAAGTAACTATATTAAGCTGTTCTATATAAGAAACATGACAACTGATATTCAACTTAACCGTTTATTCAGTGATATTTGCAACTTCACTTTGAAGCCGCATCTACTTCTAAAAACCGAAACCAAATTCTCACAGCATCAGTGGTTAAATTAATAATAGTCAATATGCTGATATGCACTGCACTGAATGCAAAACACTTAACATCATATGTGGGGATTTATTTATTTAGTTATTCATTTATTTTCAGTTAAAATTGGAAGAAAGCAAAATAATTAATTTAACACCATTTGGAAAAATAGAACAATAATACCCATACTCGGACACATTAGCTTTGTTAAACTAACCAAAATATGTGATAATTGCCTCCTCAATTGCAAATTATTTGGTTCATTATTTATTAATTTAGTGGCATTGATGTGAATGTGAAACACATACAATTGTTTCTGCAATCTTTACAAAAGATTGGGTACACTATTGTTGACACAGTTTTAAAACTTATGTTAATTTGAAATAATGGTAAAAGAGGAAGGAGTATTTGTCTTGTTGGAGCTTAAATAGGATTAACTAAATTAAAACATTTTTGTTTTTTTACACATTCTTATGTTAAAGATCGTTTTACTTACATATTACAAGGTAATATGGCAATGATTAATTTTGTACATAGAGTTGTTCTATTTGCTGGTAAACATTTTGACCACCGAAAGTTTAAACACGGTTTGAATATAGATTTTAATATTCCTTGAGAACCAAAACATCAGATGGAATGACATTTAAGCTACACAATAAAGACGTGCAATATATTCAGAAATAATTTCAAAGTACATTTGTATTACTTGTGATAGTTGTGGGAGTAGTTAAATAAACAGCATTCTTCGGAACAGCAGTCTGGTTGTTATATTTTTGTCACGTGACAGAACGCTACAATATTCTGGCAAGTGAAAGTGACTTTAATCTTAAAAATCACTCGCTCGTTGTCTTAGTTTATAACCAGTGAATTCTGTGATCATTAATTACAAATAATTATTACCTGGCGCGTTCATCGTCAAATTTAATTTCAAAGAAAAACCATTAAAACGTGTTCACCTCTATTGATACACGTTCTGTATCTTTCCCAAATATCTTTCCCAGCCGTCAATAATTTTAATATTTGGACGGACCCTGTTAAATCAGGTTTCGTTACCAGAGCAAACATTAATTATTCGAGACAAGTAAATAAGTTTATTACCACAAAGCAACGCATGAGAAATCTTTCCGATAAACAAGCCAATAAGTCATTAAAACGATTCAAAGACCTTTATTGATATAACATTTGCGGACCAGTGCTTTAAAATCACAGAACCATAATGAAAGTTGTAAAGAAAATAGGATCAGAGAGGGAATTCTGGGTTGTGTGTGCTGTCGCCAGTTAACTGGAACCACTAATTAAACGTATAGCAGTGATGTTAAACACAATTTGTCTTTGTTAGCAGCCAGTCTTGTGATGATGCCTGTCGCTAACACAGGCCATTGCGATAAGCAATTAAAACCATACCATCGCATATTGATAATAGTTACAAATAAATGGTCATAGCAGCATCTCATAAAATGATTGCCATCAAAACAAACATATTCCGTTTTTGTTAATGTAGGAGGAAACGATGTGCAATGTTACACGCACGGTGGTGTACCCGAGTGGCCCATCCAGGGTCACGTGACAAAAGTTCTCATTCGGAAGGTATTTATATCAACCTTGTTTACTCTGAATTTAGTCAATAAATATTTTCCTTCAGCGACTCTAACTAAACAATGTCCATGGACGATTAGCAATGTTTAAATTGTAATTAAAGGGGTCGTATGGAACCACAAATCGAAAACGAGGCTGGATCAATGCACGTGCATTGTGAAAAGAAAGATGGCGCGGGAACAGCGCCACCTGTGTGTATTTTCACCAAGACGTGCAACTCGTCCACACCGGGTAACCAGGTTAAAGCAGGCACGGGAATATCAAACACTGTGTTCTGTTTTCTATTTGATTTGTGTCAACCAATATGTTGTTAAAACTATTCTTAAACCACGAGTTGCGTCGTGCCATCTTCTTTAAATTCGTTATACGCCAAGTTGTAAGAGAGCCGATTATTTATCTGTAGATGTACACCAGGTACAGCGAATTTGAGTGCATTTTAGTTGCAGTGCAATACAATTCTGGGAGAAAGGGGTGACTTCGGGTACTTTGTGTGGGTGTGTACGCTCGTGCGCGCGCGCGTGTGTGTGAGAGAGAAAAAGAAGGTGAAAGGGTCAGAGGCCTGGCAATTTTCTCTTTGCCTCACACAAACTGCTGTCTCTCTCTCTGAGATTATTTTTAATGACGTTGTTCGCCGAATAGCAATATATTAGCAGTGCACTGTTTTTCAAAGACAAGACTTTAACCAAAGAGGACAGCCCCTACATCAAGGCGGAGTGTAGAAGCAGTTGAAAAGACAGTTATAGAGAGTGGAATGGATTGTCGTGGACGTTTATGAACTGATTTCGCGCTAGGTCATTTAATTAAGTTAAGCAAAGTTTTCTCTTTTAGTGAAGTAGACCGTCCATTGTCTTCAAAACGCAAATTGACATAGTTAGAAAAGTTTGTACTTAAAACAAACGAACAAAATGAGTGTCTTAGTAAAATTTAATTTGAGAAACGCAACGAATTTATATATGTTTTGCTTTTTTTTACATGTAACAAAATATACTTTTAGGATTAATTATGAGGTTGTTTTACATTTTAGGGTTAGATATCTAAGCTTTTAAGATCAGGGCTGTCACATAAACTGTAAACGCTATCAAAACACTATGACTAAGACACAGCCCACGTACATAAAAGATACATGCATACATACGTATATATACTGATGGACAGAAATAACGCATAGTTGGAAACATTAAAATATCATCTCAAGCCGAGACGAAGGGCATACCAGATACTGACAGTGTCTATGTTTCATGGCTTAATACATGCAGTATGCATGTGAGCTGTTATAAATGCGTTGTGAGTGAACATTATACCTCAAATGTACCTTGGTTCCCTTATTTATTTCCACGAATATATATTAATGCAATTTATGTAAGTCATTTCCTTGTTCGGCAGCCCGGAAGGTCTTACTGTCCCCGATTTTTCCTCTTAACATTGCAGTGGCGGATCCAGGGGCATCCAGTGGGTCCGGACCCCTCCCTCTTTTGAAAATCAAATAGGGAAAATTGTATAGTAAAGAATCCTCGAACCTTGGATGGGACTGAAATTTTGCATGTTGGACCCCCACCCCCTTTCAGGTTGGACCCCTCCCTTTCCTAAAATCCTGGATCCGCCCCTGCATTGCATGTCTTCGGCATGATCATTCTGCGCAAATTCCTCCTCATCAAATTTTTGTAAAGATAAATGCATATTTTACAAAACAAAATATGTATCGGCGTAAATATGAGAATAACTTTTTGACTTAGAAAGTAGTTTGAGAAAGTAAAATTATTTACATCAAATTTAAACACTGGTCGATATAAAATACTTGTTAATATTGAAAGCAGTGAGATTGTCTGGAAGCCAAAGCACCACATAGAAGAGAGGTTTGCTCAAGTCAACACTATGTCCGGCCGAGTTGGCAGACAAATCGGGAGGAACGGCGTCTTAAACGAGTCCTTGGAGGCCCTCCCCAACACTGTTACGCACGCGCAAAGAAGGTACATTCGCGCGTATGTGATAGCGGGTGTCACATTCACGCCCAAACCGAGCGGACCCCGTGGCGGTGTTTTTACAAGTTGTTATTGCCCTGAGCGTAACACGGCTCTTGTGTGGCAAAACTCGTCAGACAACCAGCGCGAGCCCTGCCTCCATTAGAAGCAAGTGAGAAAAGGCCCGGGATGGGCACAGTGGGAATTGATTATCCAGGTAATTGATAAAATTAATCTAAGTCCACATAGCCCCATCGACTAATGGTCGGGAAACCTGTCCGGCAGAGTGTACACGCCTCAGATCGGGGCGAAGCTTCACACTGAATCACTCACTGCAATAAAGGAAAATTGCCGATTGTTCCTTGGTCGAGGTGTGAGCGCAATTCTCGCATCCTTGGTCCCTTCACACAAAGGCGAGGGCAAATTCTGGCCCTGCTAAGAACTTCACTGTCGGATTATGATAGGGACTTGACAACTTCTCCAGCCTGTCGCTGCAAATTATTACATTTTCTCTTTCCACGCCTAGTCACCGCGCCGTGATGACAGGAATCTGTGCCGCGTGGACCAGCAGAAAGAAACATGTTTGGAAATAAGTAAACGTACCTTTGAGAAGTTGCATGGTAAAGGCTTCCCATGATTCCAGCGAGAGCTCGGCTTTGGTTTGGCTCGCCTGTAACTCGTCACTTCTCCTTTATACTACACCCAGTGTTCTTATCACATCAATATTTTAGTAGAATTTCATAAATAATAGAACAAATCACCTAGGTTTCCAGACACGGGAACCAAATTGCTCGTGACGTGTTGTCATTACACTATCGCACAACCGATTGCAAATATAATTGATATTTGAAATTTAAACGCAGATTTTGAAGTCGAGTTGCTCGGGCGTTTAATTCGGGTAGTGCAAAGCCATTATGGCGAACGGCGAGGAATCTCTGTAGGTTGACTTCAAGATTCAGCCTACATGCGATGAGCGACTCGACGGTGAGCAAGACCAATGGTGCATTGGCGGTCACGTTGATTGGGAAGAGTAAATGAGAACCTTCTTTCTCTCCTCTTATTCGAGAAGGCCGAGATCGAAGACGATCTTCTCCGATTGTCTCGCGCCAGTGGGAGTTACCTCAAAGCTTCGTGCCAATATGTCTGAGTGCCACTCAGCTAACGTGGTTTTAGCACTTGGGATATTCTCTAATATCAACGCGTCCAGCAGCTCGGAAAATGAAAACATTTGTGCTGGAAGAAATAACTATGCAATAAAGGCATTGAGATGCAGGGAACCAGTTTAAAATACCATTAGTTCATCTGGGTCAGAAAATAACAAGCAACGATTTGTGAAAATATTACGAGATCATTCCACTAACTCAGAAATGGTAAATATTAATATAATAATGTTCGTGAATTAATAACTAGACTATTCTAGTTTCTCTGACTGGTATTTCTTGTATCATTTAATAAATATTAACATTTAACTATATTTCGGATATATTTTAGCCCCTTTAAAAGCCACTGATATTTCTCCTCGCATAACCCAGCTTACATAAGTTGGCATTATTGTATATTTTCTCCTTTAAGGTTAAACAAATCAGACACATTCCAAAAATCAGCATAAAGGTTAGTGTACTGATGTTAATGACGACAGTTATCATAACTTCATTTCTGGCTATATTTTTAGCACATGCATATTTTAAAATCCAGCGTTCACCATAAATGAAAGCGTAATAACGTTTGTGACTGACATTCTGTAGAACTTTGTTATAACCAAATAGTAAGCTCAGTCTCTTATGAAGTAAGAGATTGTTTTACATAATGGTAAGGTTTTCTGTAAAGATCTGTATCGCGGTACACATTCTGTTCTTGGTTTAAGCATGCAGTGTAATGTAATGACAATTCATTCCAATATACTAAACATTTAAACCTAGTTGGCTACACAGTTAAACCCTAATATACCAAACATAGAATACTAAAGATTTAAACCGGAGGACACTAAAGATTTAAACCGGAGGACACTAAAGATTTAAACCCGAGGACACTAAAGATTTAAACCCCAGCACATTTAAATCCTTGGATACTATATATTTAAACTTCAATACACTAAACATTTAAATCCCAGTACACTCAACATTAAAACCTCAATATACTAAACACATAGACCCCAGTACATTGAGCACGTAGACCCCAGTATACAAAACATTTAAACCCCAGTACACTAAACAATGAAACCCCAATATACTAAAAATTGAATCCCAATATGCTGAACATGTTAAACCAAGTATACAAAACATTAAAATCCAAGTACACAAAACATTGAAAACCCAATATACTAAACATTGAATTCCAATATGCTGAGTATGTTAAATCAAGTATACAAAACATTTAAACCCCAGTACAACGTTGAAACCCCAAAATACTAAACATTGAACCACAATATACTAAACATGATAAACCAAGTATACAAATCCTTTAAATTTAAGTACACTAAACATTGAAACCCGAATATACTAAACATTGAAACCTCAATACATTAAACATATAAACCCCAATATAATAAACATTTAAACATGTGCAAGAGAAATCAAACAATATCTAAACTTTCACTTAGGAGTAAATGGTGCACTGCTCCCTTTCTGATATACCTATTCAAAACATATCCGGGATTCGCTTCTGAAATGTTCATGTGATTTTACTGCACTAACATTCTAAATGTCCTTCACTAAATTCCTTACAACAGAGAGCTCTGTACAATCCTATAGATGAAATACTAAATCAGACCATATCCCTTGCCAATACACGCCTCGTCTGAGCAAGGAAACTCTGTCCTTCCACGACATAATGTACGAGTGGAGGTGGTCTTTAGGTCGGGCAATCAATTCACAATTACGCATTTGTTATCCTAACAGCAAACTATTGTGCGTTTCCAATCTGCAAATTAACGTCCAAATGGGCTCCCCTGACACCAATCTGGCCAAGTCGCTGCAATCACCAGCTATTGAGAGTAATCTCCCCCTGATAAGAGGAAATCCGAGGCAACTCTACTGGCCACCAGGAGATTTGAACACATGTTACTGTTGCAAACGATATCTGTACGGTCTTTTGGAAAATATGAAACCACCTGAAGGTGTTCCAGCATAATAAAATTAAAGGATACATCAAGTGGTGGCATAAACTATTTTAGCAAGGGGTTCAACAAATATTATGTCAAGTCAACCCAACCGCTTCTGGGTTGGTTCATTGTTACTTGCCATTAATTAGTGAATTTTAGATAAGGGTCCGCTGAGCTTAGTAAATTCTAGCAAAAGGTTCGGCGAACCTGTGTGCAAACCATTGAATGCTATGACTCGACACATCTATTCAGGCCCGGGTCCGGGGCGGAGGGGGGCACTGGGGCAAGAATGCCCTTCTAATTGTTTTGTTAAGTTAGTACCAAATCACCCCGCCCCCAAGTTTATGCTATCGTGAAATGGACTGAGATAGTACCGTTTTGCATATTGATGTTTCAAAATATTTCGGAGGTAGGGGCGGGGCGGGGGACGCCCCCTGTAAAATGTTATGTATCACGTTGCGCCCCCCCCCTTTACACAAATCCTGGAGCCGCCCCTGACATTTAAGAAAGAAACGTGTACTTCTATTGCAACCAACGATTACTATTTTCGTTTTGCTAAAACGGACGGAATTTTACATTATACTGGAATACATAAATCACTGAAAACTGATATTTACTTTGGTTTGGGGTGGTTCTAACGGTCGTTAATGGAATTTATTATGGTATTTAATTTTACTTGAAATGAAAAAAAACAACGATGTAGATCTTTATCATTATTGAAGAAATGGTATTACCTGTGTCAGTAGCGTAATTCGTGTTGTCACCCCCCCACCCTCAATGATGACACTGGCCTATGCTTCTTCAACCCCACTATCGGCTACGGTGGAACAGTTCCAACGTAACTGGCCATCACTCATCACCTATGATTACTTGATAAATGATAGAAGATGATAATCTACTATCATATTCAATTTGCAGTAGACACAGCTCAGTTATTTGTTTCAGGAGCTCATTGGCTCTGGTATCAAGTTGTATCAAACAAGCCTTAAATCGTGGCGATAGGCTATCACTGCTGTTCATAGGACGTAGATTTTACTGGCACTTCTACACGAAATGTCACCCGTGGTTTCAGAAACGAATCTTGAAAGGAATATTCAATATATTATGTTATTGATGCCAGTTTAACGCCACACAACATTAATTCTACGACAATTCATGAGTTTATGAATATAGCCTACCGCCTTCGTGGAGTGTGGTAGAAGGGACGCAACTCCTGCCCCTTCTGAATGTCTAGTCCGGTTGCCGTCACAGCCGTGAAACTTGTCGAAGCGCACATAAAAGGCTCACGAAGGCGCAGAATTTCTGCCTAATACCTGTTCATATATCATTTTACTGGAGCTTACATTTTAACAAATTGAGTTTGAAAGTCGATTGTATTAGAGTCCTGAACCATAAACATGTCAGTGGAATCTGACAATCAACCTCATTTATAAATCAGGTGTCTTTGATGCATCTCACATCGCCTGTTCAAGAAATTTCAACACACTTTGGGGCACTTGTTCTTTTTGTCTTCTATATTTAGCGTTGCCTTTCAAGCACGGCTGATTTTAAATATGGTCGAGTTTTGGTGATGGAACTACTGAAGTATTACGTCAAAGCAAGAAAACATTTAAACTGTTTGAGTTTTTAAACCTACTAAGCATTTGTTGTGTCTAGACAGGTAATTGAAATAACTCGTCTTTTTCTAACAACTGAAATTAATGTATCTGGGTTCGTACTCTCCAATCGAATTGAAATCGAAGTCATAAAAATTAGTTTCACAGTGAAATTCCATATTCAAACTGAAATTGTTTACAATAATAACTTCCTCTACTTGCCAGACTTATTTCTAGCCCCAAAGATATTTTGATTTGTTTTTTTGGTGAGCTATTTTAGTTCTTAAAAGATCTTAGCTTCCACGTGTATTAACCTTTCGGTTACGGAGTTGCTTCCCCTGATAAATAGACCTTTAGGCAAGAGCTACATACCAAAATGCTTTTAAAATGATGGAAGAAGGATGTTGTAGTATTTACAAGAGAAACATTTAGAAAGTGAAGCATGCTACACGTGTCCTCTTAGCTTGGCCTGAGCTAATGTTTCACGTCGTACATTCATCCTTCAAACCACGTGATGTGTAAAACTCAAGACTAAAAGAATTGAGGTGCAATGTATTGGTGGGGGTGGGCGGAGCTGGAGTGCGCCCCCGCCCCCATCTGGTAAACATAGGGAGGGAACTTGTAAATCACTCTCTCAAGGGCCCTATCGCGAAAATGTACCACTATTGCCATCTTTCTAACGTTACATGTAAACCTTTCTAATGGACAACTTAGTTTTAATAAATCAAATGCACCTGTTTCACTTTTACATGAACAATCTTTTGTAGATTATCATTTGGTTAATTGAATTCCATGTCACTTAAATTGTTGTTTTCTTTGGTGGATAGATCCTCCATATGGAGGTAAAACACGCATTTTAAACTGTTTCATTTAGTTACCTGACGCAAATCCTTTGGGCCTGAAACCATATATCGTAGCTCGAGGCATAGTTTGGAACCACACATTTCAAATTTATTGGTGAGACACTTCATATTATTACCGTTCTGTTTTCAACAATCGTGAGGGTGACATTCACTAATTGTCCATTACTAGTCGCGCAGAAGTGAACCATTACTCAAATGTACCTGCGCACGTGCGGGACGCGCGTCTAAAGGGAGGTAACTCTGTTGGGATTTCCCCTAACAAAGCACCAGAACCCTTCGTCGTTGGCTGCACATCTCTTGATACAAATCATATGGGATATTTGTAAAGATAAAGTTGCATCATGTTTCTAATTGATTAAATGTCTCTGTTTTGAAGTTAGTGCACGAAATCCTGTAGTCTGAACACCTGTGCAATATTGTCTCACCTGGACCAGGTAACGCGCGTGCCGTTCGTGTTTATGACAGGGTTCGGAAGAGACTATTTTACCTTGATTGCATGTTGATTAATTACAGTAGGGGGTAACAGGTCTGATTTCCCTCCGGGTCACGATTAATTGTGGGGAAGTTGTCAGGGAGGAATCACTTTAAACAAAATACTGTCCCATTGGCGCATGTCGGAAAGTCACTGAAATTATCAGCACTTTGTGGATGAACTGGCCTTCCCCGCTAATTCATTTTTCTCATCATCTTTTACATCCTCAATTACAGCATTTACATTTATGACAATTGATGACGAGTTTTTACTGGAAAAATGATTCATTTTACTGCCAAATAAACGAACTTCGTGTTGTGTGCGTTAACCGCCGACTGAGGATAAAGCACGCGGCAATTTAATCTGTGAATGGGTCTCCTTCATGCGGGGAGAAAAAAAGTAGTTATACCATCACAATCAACACTTTCTCCAGAGAATGTAATTATCTGATGATAATTGTGACATAAAAGACGTATTGATCATGTCGAATATTTCTTTTATAGATGTGAAAAAGAATGATCGCTTAAATAATGTTACCACTGGAAATGTTGAATTCAGAAGAAATAAAAGATTTGTATGTATGTATGTATGTATGTATGTATGTATGTATGTATGTATGTATGTATGTATGTATGTATGTATGTATG
>JAUELE010233118.1:0-11922 GCA_031471655.1 Diodora aspera
TTCTGTTTAAAGCTCGAGTTTACATTCCTTGTTTTTCTTGTAGACGTTAACTCATATTTGTCAGTTTCTGTACAGATGTTACAAATTCATCAACAATACATTGTCCATTCGGAATACTTCCAGTATGTTTCTTGCTGAGATATATATATATATATATATATATACTTTGTTTATGCACAAATTCTTGCTGTTATTCATGGGCATTGTGAAGTGGCAAGGATATTTTTCTGGTTTTATTTCTGTTTTCTTTCTGAACATTTATTATTTATCGAGTTTGATGTCAATTTTTTCTAATCTTTGTTTTGATGTTTTGTAAGCTGTGAGTTGGTTTGTATTTCTTAGAGAATCTGTCCCAGTGTCAAATTTGCAAAGATTTATGTATCAGGTATATTGCATTCTAGTCTGAGGTTTGGTTTGCTATCCACAAATCATTAAAATAATAATTTTGATCTCAGAAGATCAAGTGCAGCCGGCATTAAAAGAAAAATACGTACCCGAGTAGTTCTTGTAAAATTGGACAAAACAAGACTCGTTGGATGAAGGATAAAATTTAGTCATCATAATTTTGAAATGTTGACAGTTTGAGCAGTCAAAAAAACGTTGACAATGATGGGTATATTGCTTGAATAAGCTATGTTTCTTTCCTTGTCTGTATACCTGTTTCTACTGTTACATCAATAATTTCTTTTGTTCATTTTTGTTAGTTGTCCTTTTGTAAAAGTTATCTGCTCTTATGTATAAGAAATCTTATGTTGCATTGTAATTAAATGCATAATAGGAAACAAACTGAATGTGCTTCTTGTCTAGTCCTGTTATTGTCACTTTAGTTTTGTTGAACATGGAGTTTGTACAATCATGCTTTTTTTCCAAAAACATCTAATGTACATTTTTTAAATATTTTTGTCCGACATAATTCTTTGTTGATAATCTGTAAAATATTTTTCATTTAATTATTTTGCAATTTTCAAATAATTCAACTGGATACTTTATATTTTGTAGCTCCTGATTTGTTTTTTTTCTCCAAACTGCATGTTACCGGTATTTACATGTAAACTTTACTAGCATCAACACTTGTTTCAGTAAGTTTACAAGTCAGATTTTGAAATTGATTGGTTATAGCAGCACACTGCTAGTTATGGTTCTACTAATGCAGTGCTTAAAATTAGTTCAGACAAAATGAGCATGAACAGGGCTACAGAATGTGTCCAGTTATTGGTCACATCCTTGTCTGGGTCAACACCAACTATATGCTTGCACTTTGCAGTCAGCTTATTTGGGGAGGGGCAGTTTGAGGGAGACGAGGGATAGTATAACAGCAGAGTGCCTACCCAGCAATCATTTGGATCTAATGGAGGTTTGAATCCTGCATGAGTCAGCCGATTTTTAGCTGTTTTAAAAAATTCATCGTGCTAAGTATAGAGAACCAGTGTGTCACATACGAAACAAGGAGGAAGTTAGCAAGGGAAGTTATTCTTGACAACTAAAACAGCAGATGTCTCAAAACAATGTGTTGGGAGAGATGCATTGCTGATTGGGTGCAGTCTTTCGCTGTGAAAACTCTTTACCGATCTGTCAAAACGTAAGGTCACAAACCAGGAACGATCGTTCTTCTTAGGGAGTGAATCCAGGCTTTGATTAAGTCACAATTACCCTGGATTTCGAGGATGGGCAGAAATAAGAGCTCTGTTATCAAATTGATATGGTTGAAACATTGCTGGAAGACAGTTTTAAAAAAGAATACAAACCAAAACAAATTGTATTAGACACAGAAGTCGAGAAATCTGCGAGAAGCCATCATGAATATAAACCTCTCTCTTCCCATGACAGGGTATGTTAGGCGCAAAATTTATTTCTCAAGTTGCACAATTGTTAGCTCTACCTCATGATGCTCTCTACTTGTTATTACCTCAACAGAACAACATTAGAACAACATTTTGTAAGTGTTATTGTAATCATCTCCAACACTGTTAGTTGTTGAGTGCTTCTGTTATGTACTACATACCTCACTATGTTTGGTGACCAGTGTGAGCTGTTTCCATTCTGCATTGCTCGTTTGTGGGGTTTTTCTCAGTTGCATCTTCAGGTTTTACATTTTGACCTGTTGGGTATAAATGGAACTCAGTATCTATTGTTTGGCAGCTTTAAGCTTTACGGTTTGCATAATTTCAGTTATTTTACAGTCATACTTGATTTTTACTGAATACCTTTATTATAGGACTTCTAGGAGGGTAACTTTTAATTAAATATTTGCAAATATGCTTTTCGATTCGATTTTCAAATACAATACCCATAATTTCATTTTTCTCCACATTTCATTTGCAACTATCTCGAACGTGTTTCTGAAATAAAAGGACATACATATCATTCATATTATGGTGGGTCTTTCTGCAAAAATGGTGACAGGGTCATCATTCGGAACCGTTCTGTTACAACATTGATCTCCTGAAGCTGGAAGACCACCTAAAGTGAGTAGAGCTGGAATTAAAGTTGCGGAATTGAACAACAGACAACTGACTACAAAACCTTTTGAAAAAACTGACAGCAACTTAATTTGTCGTTCAGAAATAGTGCTTTTATATTTTCCTTAATTTCAATTTTGAGATAAATTTTGTTGTTAAGGAACATTTAATATATTTGATTATTTATTACAAATTGTTAGAATAATTAATATGAATAATGATTATGGTAAATATGGAGAGAAAACAACTTGGGTATTCTTGCTGTGTTCTAACTTGGAAATGATTTGAATGTTTTTAGTTTGCTACCCACATTCACCCTATGACAGAGGAAAAAGATGGATATAGTTTACTCTAATTTGCCCATCATCTGTCCGTGTTTTTTACATCATCAGCCCACCTTGTATGTTGACTATATATTTTGTTTTTGTCAAATGGTGAGAAAATCAAAAGTTACATCATTACAGCATTTTGATATGCAAAATGAAAGTAGTCTGTGTGTCTTTTGTGCTGTTAACAGTCTTATTTGTTTCTGAGGGCCCAGAATGGCACAGTGGTTAGTGTGCCAGCCCTACAACTTGCCAGCCTCGGTGATTGTTGTTCGAATCCCACTTGGGTACTTGTCTTTCAACCCCAAGATCTGCCCTGAGACGTGATGTAGATGTGTCACAGTGGTGATATGGTTGAAAGATGACCAAAAACATGTTAAATTCACAATCACTTAATCACTTGGTTGGTTTCTCATTCTTCAGTTATATAACAACCTTTTTGTAGTGTGGTTGTTTTATAATCATTGATGATGTCCATACTCGAACAATGCATGTCAAGAAAGCTTACACTTTGTGATTGACTCCGCTTTTATTCTAGAACCATTTATATATACTGCATTTAGAAGAGATTCAGTGGATTGTTTGTGTACGTGGTTTGATTGTCATGTCATCTGTACATAACACATTAACTTCGTACACCACAACTGTTTGTCTGCATTTGATTGAAGATGGATAAGCTGAATAAAGGTTTGATTTTATTGAAACATATGATCATGACCTCCTGGTCACTTTTGCCTTGTTTTTCTTTACTTGACCTGATCTGACCCAACTCTGAATCTAGTAGTGCATTGGGTGGCCAGATGTGTCAGACCAGGATTCTGTCAGCTTTGGCAGTCGTGGATTCAAAGATACCTGCCTTTCAGCCCAGAGATTGAACCCTACTCTTGACGTGATGGTGACACCGTGATGATGTAGCTCAAAGCATATATGGCATATCTCTTGATTTAGGCGGGAGACTCCTGATTTTCACTCTTATCTCCCTTCTCCTTCCCTGTCATTTTACTAAATCTGATTTTATTTTTGATCAAATTGTTTTAAATTTTTTTTTGTAGGTGTCTATAGTATATGCAACAGTTTTAGAAATATCTACCTTTGGGACCCCAATATCCCCCCTTTTCAAGCTGGATCTTCCCCTTCGAGAGGTATGGGTTATGCCATGTATGTACAAGATTGCCGAAACCATGTAAAATCAAAACCGCTCGCTCACTCATTGAATTGTAAAGTGCTTCAGCTTTATCATCTTCAGCTTTATCTGCTGGAGCATCATGCCTTGGCAATGTACACAATGCAGTTGTTGTACAGATAAACATAACTATCAGCTGTAATGGGTAAAAGGAAGAAAACCAAAGTCTTAATGTACTGTTTTATTTGGGGCCAGTATCATTTGGCCATCATCTCAAGTTGAGACTGCTTACAGTATGTTAACCAAGATAGACATCAATGAACCCTTGGTGCCCGGGGCTAAGGTGTTGGGTTGTTTAGAAAGAATGGGGCCTCGGTAATTCCATGCGTGTTGTACGAGGCAACTAAATTTACCATTGCTTGCTTTCACTATTCTTTTACTATGTTTAAAGCTGGCCTTGTCATCTATTTGCATCTTGTAAGTCAGGTGTTATAGCTGATAGATTTCTGTGCAATGGAAGGACTTTGTTTCTCCATGGGCAAGTGTTAACAATAGTAGGAGACAAATTTCGGGTACCTCTATTTCTCTCGACAGACTGAACCTGACACAGGTGTCATATGGGTGACTGGTGATATGGCTGAAAGATTGACAAAAGTTTTACTGCATTCAAAATGTTTCATTTCAATGGGCACACAATTTGATGCTTGACTTATAATGTAGTGGATCACTGAGGTCAATTTGTTCAGCAGTAGTGTATTGAGGACACAAATAATAGGCACCAAATCCAGTGTTGTCTTGAAAGCTTTTACTTGTCCGCTTCCATCTGTGCCATCGTGTAAAACAAAGCCTTGTCTCTGCTCCTTGCAAGCCCAGCCAAGATGGGCACCAAATGCAGTGTTGTCTTGAAAGCCTTTACTTGTCTGTGAACGTGTTAACTTATAATAGGGTGCGGGATGGCGCAGTGGTTAGTGCGTCTGCTCAGCAATCTGCCAGCCTTGGCGGTTGTGATTCGAGTCCCACCCCTGGTACCTCTCTTCAGTACTATTTAACTAAACGCAAGGGAGTTTGAGCCCTTTAAGGTCTGAGAACTTTTGTGAAGCCAGCCCATCACCCTCCAAATACTGCCAAGTTTAAATTGCTCATGTCAAGCGAGTGACCTACATGTGTTGCCGGGGACCAACTCACCTCTCACCAACTGTGCCATCATGTGATGCAAAACCTCGTCTCGGCACATTGCAATGATTGCTGTCGGTCCATTTTGCTTGGACTGGATATGGCAAACCCAAAGGGCCAAAATGGAGTGGTTGGTTGAAACTTGTGCCTGTCTGTACATCTCTTATCTTCCAGTATCAAGTAAAGCATGGTCTCGACACATATTGTACATGTTTCTCAACATCTATTTTTTTATATTTATAGCATATTGAGCACAGCTTGAACACAATGCAGTTGTTTGTATCCATGACACAGTACTACCAAACCAAGATTCAGGGTTCTCCAAACTGTTTACGGTAAAACTTCCAAAATTTCAAATCATGTAAAAAAAAATGTTAATTGTTACCTTCAGCAGTTTTCAAAATTTTGAATTCTAACTCTATCAAAGACCACAAATTTCCCAAAATTTGAACATCAAAAAGAAATTATTTTGTTTGTTTAAATTTTAGAAGTTTTACCGTACTAGCCATTACACAGCATTTTTTGAAGACAGGGTGCAGGATGGCGCAGTGGTTAGCGTGTCGGCTCAGTGATCTGCCAGCTTTGGCGGTTGTGGTTCCAGTCCCGCCCTGATACCTCTCAACCAGAGATAGGAGCCTCGAACTGACGTGGTGATATGGCTGAAAGATAGCCGAAAACCACGAAAAATCCACAATCACTCACTTTTTTGAAGAATTCCTTCATACCTCCTAGTTTGGATACAAATATTGAATAAATCCAACACAAAAATTATTTACATAAAAGATTTATTTTCAGTCATTTTCATCTTCACAACTTCGAATCACAACTGCAAAATATACCACAGTAGTAGTAATATCCAGCTTAGAAATCATCGAAAAATCACAAAACAAACTACCATAAATCTACACATCATCTGTCAGCTCAACATAAGAAACCTGAGGATATGTATTATGCTGAAGCCACTGCTATCCTACCATAATACTTCAATATAGTCATTTAAAATAAACACAGGTTTTATCTTGATTTAAGAAGCAGCTATTTAATCTTTCTTGTATCAGGGCACGGAAAATGTGGTGTGCATGTAGCTAAAATCTCAGGCTTTGAGTTTGGTAAAATAATTTACAAAGAAATTCAATTATATTTAAATCATTTCATAACTGCTTTGTCCTGTCTTACAAGTCCATATTAAGCGTTTACATCGAGGGAAAGATCAACATTTCTATCGGATCTAAATCTTTTTTAACAAGCAGGCTTCGGCTATTTCTTTAGATTGACCTGAAATTGATATTTGAAATAATAGTAAAGCATTGCCTACCTATTTCGATATTGGTAGGGAAAAACAAAGATTGATCCTTTTCAGAACATGGCCTGACCACTATCTGTGTAATGAACTGAAACAATGTTTTGTATTCATCAAAATCGCAAACATTTTATGCAAATTTACACGTTTGATGGGTGCGATTGTTTGAGATAGATTAATTTGCTTCATCACTAAAGTAACTCGTGAAATATGTCAACAAACAGGAAGTAAGTATTTGCGTATCTAATATTTGTAATATTTGTTGATACTATAGTATCTACCGGTAACCTAGTTGCAAAGTTAACATGCTTTATGATTGCAATGAAAAGCTAATAATTACAACAAAGCTAAAAATTATAATGCATTATTAATAATTTTGCCACTATGTTTTACAAAATGTATGCACATCAACTGGTTTCAGCTTACAAAAATGCAACAGTAATCTTCAATCATAATCTAAATAACATACAAAAGATTAAAAAGTATATATAATGAGATACAAATTGTTGTAAAAAATAGATGTGCTTCTAATTCGCAAAATTTCAAATGCTCTAGGTAAAGAAAGTTGCATAACAGCTAGGCCCTAAACAATGCTAATAAATTGTATTAAAATACGAAAACAATTAATATCTTTAAACATATGCATTCTTAACATGAAAAGACAAATCATAACCATGAATAGAAAAAAAACTTTAAACATAGTTTAAATGATAATTTCATTAAAATTTGTATTATAAAACATTTTCACAAAAAATGGCCAAGCTATTATTATTTGCCTTGTACAATAGTGACTTCTTGGCCACTAATTAAAAGAATCAAATCAGCCACTTACAAGTTATTATATCAATGCCTGAATTAAAAAAAACACCACAAAATGAAAGTAAAAAAACTGTAATGAGCGAGTGCACAAGCGATTTCTTCATAGGACAGCTGACTGGTTTTTTTTACCGAGAGCGTTTGAAATTACCAGTCCCATAAACATTTTTATGGTCCCAGGTTTATTTACATAAGCAAGGGATAGTTTTATTACATGATTCATGATAGCAAACACTTTGGATGAACGTACAGTTTTGAGTATAGTTGGGTGTAAGAAAAGTAATAGCAGGTTGCTTACTGATTGACATTTCGATCTCAAAACCTAAAGTTCCTTATTGTAGTCTGGATCTAATACACAAATGAAAATGCTGTCTGTTTAAATAGAGACTTAGGAACTTCATCTGTGTTAGCTAGTTAGTGTTTGTATCAATAATTTCTTCATTGTCAGAAATAATGGTGTCGAAACCTGCTTCCATTTCACCCCTGGATTTAAAAAAACGCTTCGATGTCATCTGGTCGCACATGCTTCTCATACAGAGACGGGTGTAAATTTAAATTTATAACTGACGCGTGATTAACATCCAGGGACAAATGTGTGTCACCCAGATAAAACTAGAATGGGATATCTCATGTTCATTTTACAACTCAAACGATTTCAGTTTGACAAATAAAAGCTTTATTTTGTTGTCCACATGTTACATAATTTAAAAGGGTTCCTTAACATTTTCAGCTTGTCTCAGGGACCGACCACTCACCAAACTGCCGGTCCACAGGTATTTTAATCAGTTTAGGACGGACATTTACCGGTAAACGGAAACACTGACTCCATGATATATATTCTTGCTGTCACGGATCAATCCCCAGGATTAAATAGAGCTAACCAGGGATTCGAACCCATGTTCACCATGCCCGACAGTGTGGAACCCATGTTTACCATGCCCGACAGTGTGGAACCCATGTTTACCATGCCCGACTGTACGGAACCCATGTTTACCATGCCCGACTGTGGAACCCATGTTTACCATGCTCAACTGTGGAACCCATGTTTACCATGCACGAATGTGTGGAACCCATGTTTACCATGCCAAACTGTGTGGAATCCATGTTTACCATGCCCGACTGTGGAACCCATGTTTACCATGCCTGACTGTGTGGAACCCATGTTTACCATGCCAAACTGTGTGGAACCCATGTTTACCATGCCCGACTGTGGAACCCATGTTTACCATGCCCGACTGTGTGGAACCCATGTTTACCATGCCCAACAGTGTGGAACCCACGTTTACCATGCCCAACAGTGTGGAACCCATGTTTACCATGCCCGACACAGTGTGGACTACTATAATATAATCTGCCAGTAGTACAGTAGTCCTGTAAACCTAAAAATATATGCAAGTTCATGTTTTAATTTCAAATATTACTTGTTGGTATAATTTATTTTTGTTGGAATGATCTTAAGATTAATATTAGATTAATTCGCAATTCTACATTTTATCAGCTACAGTAAACCATCTTTTCTCAGCATTAAGTGTCAAAGGCGAAAAAGGCCTCAAATAACTTACAGACGTAGAACAGATTTGTGTCTACTAACGTAACGTTCATTATCATCCGTATTCTTATGAACAATCCTCTCTCGTGATATCATATATAACTAAGGTCTGTAGACCATCATATAAACATACAATATGGAAACAGAGTAATGTAATCGAGTAAAATAAAAATTATTTTCTCAGTATTATTCGGTAAAGGTGAACACAGCCTAAACAATTTTGCATTCACATAACAGGCTGATGTATAGTTCTAAAGAACAAACTATTTTTACATCATTGACATCAAGCTCCTTGAGCTTTGTTTCATGTGATCAGTTATTTATATTATAAAACTCTCAAAATCATGTCATCTCACATATAATGTTATAAATATACTCATGCCAATTATTATTGTCACCCTATACGAGCTATATCGTCAAGTCAACAATTTTATGGCAACAACATCACTTTGAAACTTCATGAATCTTTGATCCTGTAGATTTGAATTGTTACTGATATTCTTCTTGGCTTTCCTAAATCTTTTGGTAAAACTAAGAAAATGTTGACTGTAGTTCATCACTTCTCCAAATGATTATGTTCTAATAAATGGGGATAACAATAATAATTAGCATGAGTACATGTTAGTTTATGATGTACCATTGGATATTTCAGCTCTAAAATTAAGCTCGAAGTAAAATCCAAGATGAAGTCACACAAATCCTATTGCACAGAGTTCAGGGACAAAATACATGATTTATTCAGATTTCTTTACTTTCCTGATAATAATATGGAATGAATATCTTCTTGCTGTCACGACTTAAAGTTGGATATGTGGTCAAACAGAAGATTTCTTTTCCCAAAAATATATTGGGAAAGATTAATATACATTGAATTATGAACATATCACGTGGCTGCACAAGACATATAACATATTTGTGATCACTTCTACATGTCAGTCAATTATTGATAAATCTGTTTTGCCCAGGGCAATACAAGATTTTAGGAACAATTGCAAATTTCCAGTTTAAGCTCCATGTCCACTTCATATCGGTTAATGTGAATACTGTCCATGTTTATTTCTCAAACAGCCTGTTATACATGCAAAGTGATCTTTGTGAATCCAAATTAATCTGCATTAAAACCACATAAAAACACTGATATTAGGTTGTGAGATTTTTTACATTGGGAAAGACGCTGTTATTGTTTTCAAATTCCGGTTCCCCAGTGGTGGCGCAGAAAGGCTATAGTGCAATGCAAAGGAAGCACTGCACGGAGTTCGAGTGACGGGACAAGGTAGGCAATTCAAAAGAAGAAAATGAATCCACCTCCATCTACCGAAAGAAAGAGAATACAGCTTTAATTAATCAGACTCACACTTTCATAATGTCATACTTGCAACTTATGTTATTTTTTTAACAAAGAACGCACATACCATATTTCGTACTCAGGAACACATATCCAACTTTAAGTTTCAAGTTTGTCCAAGAAAGGCATGTAAATAGCAGCTTCAAACAGCAGAATAAAGACTTATAATGAAATAAAAATATCATTTGAAATCACAACAGCTTTTACCGGGAAATCACTTTTGATGAAAAAGCAGGAAATACAATTCAATCAACAGTACACAGCAGCCACAAGATATGTAAATTGCATATCAACATGCTTTGCCGTCAATCACTACTGAAATGTATCACAAAAATGTCGTGCATTTTGGACCAGTGTGATATGTCTGGACATAATCATTGCTTTATAAAAATAGTAGTAGAGCATCTCACATCAAACTTCACGATCACGACTGATCTCATACAACAAGCGAGTAAATCCAGGACAAGCAAACAAAATAAATTAAATGGAATCCAATGTGATATAAGCAAAAAGAGGTAAGCAGGTAAAAACAAATATTCTTCCTATTTAAAAAAACAAACTACAAGCTACTACCCTTGTTTGTCCAAAATATTTGCAACGAATGATCTCTTCATGACTTCATTATCTGACTTCCTTTGGCTGGATAAATCAATCATACAAACTTAAATTTTAAAAATCTAAAACACCAACCAAAATTTTCTTACTTGCTTTAGTCACTGTCCCTCAAGTAAAATTAATATAGAGTAATTATTCAGACAATTTTTAAACACAATCAAACGATCAGAATAAAACACATTAACCAAGAAAGTAGAGTGCAACATTACGGAGTGCGCACTAATGATGAGCAAATGTCAGAAAAGAAAACTACCAAATCAAGTGCAATCTCATTTTACTGTTTACAAGTTATTTATGCAACATGAGTATCAATATTTTCTTTATTACAAAAACCTTTCAAAGTAGTACCTCTGGTGCCATATAAAATTATTAAACAAAAGAACAAATTTCCGAAATATCGGTTAATCTTAAAAATTGAGTTTGATTATTCAGCTTTGATAAGCAAAGAGAGAAAGGACGTGGAGAGAGATTGAAGGACAAATTGTGAGGGAATGAGAATTAAAAGGAGACACTACGAACTGGTGCTACCTTCAACAAAGGAGTTTACTTTTGAGGAAGTTAAAACATTTCACTGTGTGTACCATAAAGTTGCAGAAATTTGATCCTTAACTCACTAAAACTGCCTAATGCATATAAAATAATCCAAACAAGCATCAACTCTTTGATAATATTAAAATAAGAACAACAATATATTACTTCAATGCTTAACAATCATACTACTCACAAATAAATCTTCTTGAAACATTCCTCTCTCTTTTTCCAAACAAATTCACATCATCATATAATTTTAGCAGCAAAAGCCTCACAACACTCCAAAGTCAAATGCAAGATTCACATCTTTCAGAATATACAAAAACATAAATATTGAAATAAATTCTTCAACGATAAACACAGCAACAGGCCAAGTGTAACTTCTCCCATAGCCATTTGACAAATCTAATCCAGTGCTCCAGATAGGGGGTCGTACAAGCGTATGTACGCAAATAAACCGCTGACAGGTTTTAACTTGAAATCTGTATATCGAGTATGCATAAATTAGTAGTTGTACGTTCATTTCATAAATTTATAGCGTGTCTCGTCATCATTGTAAAGGAACGGGTCCATTTTGAAGTAGTTAAAAGTCAGCTTATTTTACGTCACTTTTTGCCTCCCGAAGGGTGGCTATATCGGCGACGAAGATCGGAGACGATAGCAAGAAAGAAAGAGCGGAAAAAGT
>JAUELE010233129.1:0-11922 GCA_031471655.1 Diodora aspera
TGAGTACTTAGAGTAAACCAACAAGAGGACACAAATAAAGTAGATGTAAACATGAGTACTTAGAGTAAACCAACAAGAGGACACAAATAAAGTAGATGTAAACATGAGTACTTAGAGTAAACCAACAAGTTAACACAAATAAAGTAGATGGAACAGAAGTTCTTACTGTAGAGTCAACTAATAATAGGACACAAATAACTCATTTAGATGTAACGTAGAGTAAACTAACAAGAGGGCACAAATAAAGTACATGTTAACAGAAGTAAACACATCATTGTATCAAGCTTATTCTTTCGAAGGAAATATTATTTTTTGGAATTATCAAATGACATTTAATAAAGAACTATGCAATCTGAAATACCCTCTATGTAAAAAATAAATGGCGTTTATGTAAATTCGTTAATTTCATGTGTGTACCGACGGGATTGTTTTGTACTTGCTAACTGATAAAGGCAACATCTCGCATAGGTTCTTTCCGTTTATGGCTTACAACGACTTCCACTTAAGGAAAATTACCACGTGGATAACTCCAATTACTTAAGTGCCTAACACAAGCTAATTAGCATTAGGACTTAGCCAAAATAGAACCAATATGCATTTATGAAGTCCGTTTTCTCCTTGATTCAGACAGCCATTCATCATTATTCTTCAAATAAGTCCGACTGTGTTAGTGTAATTGTGAGTCTTTTCAAACCTTGTAAAGGATGACAGGTGCATTAATTCCATTTTTCGGATGTCAAGGTTAAAGTAAAGGTATCTGTTAAGGACAGAGTAGAGAAGTGTACTGTCTTCCACAATAATTTATTAGGCCTTTTTAACCAAATATTTCTTGCTCGGAATAATGATATTCAGTTACCAAGTGGTCTTCCTCATCCGAACAAGTGGTGTGTTGACTTTGTACATTCCATGTGGTGTTGCATTTCACGAACAGAAAGAAAGGCCTCTGGCCCATATACAATGCACGTATAGTATGTACAATTTATTCCAACTGTATGCTTTTCACATACTTTGCACTCTACCACTGATCACTAACAGAGTACCGGGTATCTAAATAATTGTTTTATATTTAACTTATAATATAGTTTAAATAATTATTTTGTTTAAGCTCATCTAAATGTGTAAGTGTATGATTGCATAAATCTTGAAGTATTTATGAATGCGAGATATAATCTATCTCAGTTGTCGTATGTGTAAAGTTGTTTTGTGACATTTTTGTGTTTATATTTTATTCCTTTATTATCCCCACGGCACATAAAGCGAGGGGATATAGTCATGGGTGCGGCCGTCCGTCCGTCCGTCCGTGAGCTTTTTCGTTGCCTGGCCAGAACTCTAAAACCGCTTGAGGCATTTACACGAAACTTGGTACACGGTTAAATCAGGTGGTGAACTGGTGCCTTTTGCTGGTTTGGAATTTCTAAAATATATATTTTTTCCGTTTTCGTGGAAACAAGTTGAACTTTGAAAATTTTAGGGTAACCTTCGTTTCCGGGCCAGAACTCTAAAACCGCTTGAGGCATTTACACGAAATTTGGTACACAGTTAAATCAGGTGGTGAACTGGAGCCTTTTGATAGTTTAGAATTTCTAAAATATATATTTGTTCCATGGAGACAAGTTGAACTTTGAAAAGTTTTGGGTAATATCTCAGTTGTAAGTGCCGGGGGGATATGCCATCTATGGATGGCTCTTGTGTCCAGATGTTGGACCTTCTTTTGTTATTACCTTACGACCCTCACCGTTAGTTTTGATCGTACATAACCCTACTTCAGAAACATTACGTGTAATCATCATTCAAATATTTTCGAAATAGAAACAATGTTATTTGAAAGAGAGACAGACAGACAGACAGACAGATTATATTAATTTTAACATGCTCGTTGCAGATAAACTAATTTGTCACATAGGGGATATGTTGCCTTAATACAGAAAGTGTCAGTATTTGGGGTCCACATGACAATAGACCTCTAGAAAGTCTGGAGTAAGGTGTTAGGTTTGTTAGTGGAGATATAGTTGCTATTTCGGATTAGAGAGAGTAAGAGACATTATATTGGTACATGTAAAACCGTGAGATAAGTACAACCTACCACAGCTCTACGAAAGGTCATTAGTATCAGTAACATTATCACACCTCTTAGATTGGCTTTAAATGATTTCTCTCCAATTACATGTCTCCTGGCCGACCGCTAGGGTTCTTTATTGACCCCGGTGCAAATTGATCTGGGATTTTATGACAAGGTTCCATCAGCAAGCCGTGGGCTGATAGGACATCAGAATTGTTTAAGGGAATTATTGGCAATTTAATGTTTATCAGTTGTCGATACCAGACTTTCAGTGTTGCTCTCCACAACGTCCCTGGAAAGGTTGTTCGATGATGGCACAGAACCAGTTGAAAATATAGCGTTAAGTGAGAAACTCGGACAGATACAGAAATATAAATTACACCTACCAGAGTGCCTGTAGTGATAAATGTATGTAAATTATAAAACAAACAGTACTCTATGCTCTACAATATATTATTACCTTCCCTCCAGAAGTTGTAATTTTACCTCATGACCTTTATGTCGCTGTTGTATCAGTAACATGTTAAAGATTGCAGAAAGAAGACCCATGCTACACGTAATAAGGCATCAACTACACAACACCCATAACGTTTCTTGAAAAGCGTTAAAGTTCTGAGCACCTGTCAGACTACATAAACTCAAGTAAAAAGTGAACATACCTTCAGTAGGTATTTCCTTATTTCAACGATATATATATATGTATCCAGCAAATGCACCCATGAACACTCGTGCTCTGTTTCCCACTGGTTACAAGGAATTATACCTTATAAAATACCCTCGTGCGACATAATGTTTGGAAGCGTCCGTGATTACTTATTGATTCTACGTAAAAGCCATGATAAATCGGCTAATGTTTTGAGGTTTGTAAATAGGTCTTTGATCTTTGAACCCTATAACATTCATCAGGTTGTCAGGAGCATGAGTAAACATAGACGCTGGAAGGGGAAAGACTACATTTCAATGAAATTCAAAGGTAAAGGTTCAAATTTCAACATACGCTGTACTGAATATTTCATTTGTAATAGCCTCGAAATGGGAGCAGTTTTTCCTGTAGGGGACATTTTATTCTTTTCACTCTTGTGACAAAGAAAAGTGAACGAGATTTTCTTAATGAAATATGTCGAGAGAGTTTAAGGTTTGTGTGAAGTTTCTCTCATTTGTAATTAAATGTACATTTTGAAATAGGATCTCCTAAAGCAAATCAATCATATGGGGATCTGACAGGCAGGCAAATACGAGAAACGTTAATGTCGAATTAGGTTCATCGAAAAATTAAAGAATTCTAACATGAATCCTTAGAATGAACTGTAAAATGGACATCTGACGTGTCTGGTTTGTTTTCTGACTGATAGTTTCCGTCGTGTTTGTGGCATTTCATTATGTTGAAAGCCAAAAAACACTTTCATATATTCTGGAATCACAATTGCAAGTACAACAATGATCTGAGATTCCATTAACTTACGCATTTGGCTGTGGTATTTATAAACCCTGCCGACTTATCAACTTATAATGGGTTGGAAATTTATTTCAACCGATTATAAAATGAATATGCGTCCAGTTATTGGTTATATTTGGTGGGTTTCAACTTAAAAAGCGTCTCAATCTTCAATGTCATTTTTGTAGCAACAAAATTTCAACAAATTCCGTTGAAGGTTGAGCCGGTAATAAGTTATTGTAGGTGAGTATCAACTGAAAATCGACTAAACATTTACCTTATGATCGTTGAACCAAATTCCCAACCTTTAATAGACTGAAAGTCCATGCAGTTTTTCCAGTGCAGTGTGGTTATATGTGTTCCCACAAAAAATTACAAATGTTATTTGACGTACAGCACCTAAATATGTAAGATCCAGTTGAGCATCTAAGCTTTAACAGAATTACATTAGCTGCTATCTATTTGATGGAAATGTGTAATCGTTTTAAAACGTTTAGTGCCTTTTCAGTTGAAAGCTAATACATCTTTGATCAAAGATACAATTATCAAAACGTAAATGTCAGATTGTATTCTATTTGACTTGTTCCATGCTTCCGGTTACGCAGATAGCTGATGCTTCATCACCCGATCCTAACACAATGGTGATATGAATCACAAACAGAACCAGAACAGATTTTCTATTCAACTCATGACAGCAGCAATGTTAACATTGGATCCATTTACTTGAAATGATAAAGGTTAATTTTGTTGGTACGCCAGCTCTGTTACTTTACTTAACGTATGTCACCGAACTCTTCTAAAGACTACATCAATTGTCTTATTAAAGAAGATAAACACAAACGTTGTTTATCTAAAAATGTCAGCTTTGATATGTTTCTTTGATATGCCCACTGTCTGTCTACAATTATATATACTTTGTGTTATGTGCTCATATGATATTTTTTCACCTAAATGTCCATGTATTTCATATGTACTATTACATTTGCAAGCACAGATATAGAATGTTCGCTATTGGCAGTTTTGCGAGTTCGGTCACTGTGGATAAACCTTTACAGACAGATTAAATATGGGCCCCGGAAATGAGTTTTCGACATGGTCGGATTTCGGTTGGTTGGGCGGGATACACAGAACTTGTCGCCACAAGTTAGATGTTCGTCGAAGAATACAATTCGTGCTATGATGTTATTATATACTGACGTCCAAAAGAAAGTATACCAAGATCGATGTTGAGAGACAATGCGTTGGATATACAACAGATATCCCTTCAAGATTTGGAAGGTGTATCTTTGAGATGATGTTAATCAAATTACACTCACTGAAATCCAAGCATCCTTTTGATCAAATATGGCATAAAGACATAAGGGAAAATAATTGAAATCATTTGGTATACTTTCTTTTGGACGTCAGTATATTTGCTTGCAATGACAGTGTATTTATGAACCCAAGATTCAACAGCAATACAATTTTCTGGTAAAGTGCTACTCCCAATTATCAGCTATCATTTAACCATTGACCATGATTCAACCTTCAACAACAGCATCAGAAACTTTACACCACCAAAGACCACTAAATGGCATTACCAGAAATTAACAGCTGAACAAGGATAGTTTTACAGATTAGACATCACAAGCAAGTGTAAAGCTGCACGCAGGAAAGCAGTTTGTCAACCAGCCAGACATTTGAAGTTGACTACATGGTCAAACTCAGTGTTTTCTTGTCAAAGAACAACTTATGGAACGATCAATAAACATAAAAACATGTACATACCACGAATAATGCACAAAAGATATAGCATGTTTGTAGGTTTTACAGCTTTGTAAATATTCTATTTTGGGGCATTCCAAACTTTCTGACACAATCTTGAATATATCTGTAAACGTTCAGAAATGTTACATTTGCAAATAAATGCATGTGACTCATATTTGGAAAGCAATTTAAAATCGACGGAACATTCTTCGATAAACCCTCACAGAAAAGTTCAGAATGAGGCTGGCTATTTGAAAGTAGAAAATAGATCTATCTGATTCTGCCGGGACCAAGGGAATACCATGTTATTTAATTAGGCATTCACTTTTACAATGTATAATTTACAGTTTTTGTTATTTATTTCACACAGAGAGCACCAGACCTATTTTAATGCTCGGGAGCACATATCCAACTTTAAGTACTCTCTATAACCTCTAGGATCAACAAGTGAGGAAGAACAGATGAGTAGACATAGTACTTGATCATCCAGGGCCTGGGTTTGAAGCCAGTATGTGGGATCAGATTTGTTTCTATCACCATTGCCTCGGGATCTTGACAAAAGATCTGAGCTAATTCATGCTCATTGTTGTGCAAATGAGGGTCGCCAAGTTATAACAGATGTTTATAGAACCTGTATTTAGCTCTGTGAGCTCGCCAGTAAGCAGGTGCTTGTAGACAATCTAATGAATTTAGCACAGCAAGGGTTAAAGAAGCCTTGTATTTTCATGATAGTAATTTAGTAATTAATGCCCAGCAAAAAGGGGTGGTGCTAGGAATCTCAAGATGCATGGGGGGTGGGGATGGGGGTGGGGGTGGGGCAGAGATTCCAGACAACGCAGACTAAAGACGATCATTTGCTAAGCCAAATACACAAAATTTTATAATAACACAATTTTTTTAATTTGTCTAATGACTCACTGAATTGGAAAATTCGGAATATTTGTAATATTCCATAAGGATACTTAGCCACCATTAATCAAATTTCTCTGAATTGCCATATTTTTTCCATTGAGGGTTGGATATTTTCCCCCCCCCCCCCCTCCCCCAGCAACATAGACTTGGTGCCTTCCTGGATGTTGATAATGATTACGACATTGCTCTATTCATAACGATTTGATTTATAGTCAATTAAACTGATAATTTGATACGGTCTGACAGCTCTCTCAACAGTGGATGCAAACTTATGCCAATCGGCTGTCTGCAAATGGTCAAATTCTTCATGCATTGTTCTTCAATATTTCTGAAATCTTATTATGTAATTTCCAAGAAGAATTAATTGGTCAAATGTTGCTCTTCTGACACCTGCTGTTGTAGACAAATGTATGCCGTGTGGCCTGGGCTTAAATTCATTACATTCAACTTAGACTTTCATCAAGTCTTTGTGACTGTGATTATACTAGAATGCCCTGTTTAAAATGATATCCCTTTAATTAGCCTGCCAGCCACAGGCCTAAATCACAGCATCGATATGATTATATGCATTACCGATACACATAGCAATTTACAATTAATAACCAGAGAGTGATTAAAAGTGACTTAGGGACTTGACAAAAGTCTACATTCATCTGCCTAATGCCAGCATTGAACAGCGGTAAAGAGCAGCCAAGTACACAGGCCATACACAGGTCACACACGTGCCTGTGGTTATTGGAGTATCAATAGCTGAAGACATCCGTATTGGTAACTGCCCTGAAAGCACAGGACTCAATCGCAGAATGTCTTAAAGGATAGCTTTACAATATCGCTTTGTGAGCTGGATCGAAGAAGTC
The DNA here is from genome assembly GCA_031471655.1 of Diodora aspera. NCBI lineage: Eukaryota > Metazoa > Mollusca > Gastropoda > Lepetellida > Fissurellidae > Diodora > Diodora aspera. The sequence goes on from JAUELE010233129.1 coordinate 7,010, forward strand.
GTCACAATGATATTGAAACCTGGATTTGCATTCACGAAGTCAGTGACAAAGAGAAATAGCAGATCACCCGGAGGGTTTTGTTATCGTAAAAGATATGGTTTCCCTGTTTATATAACACCGCATTCAATTGCTGAACATGTTGAGTCCACTGTCAACATGATGTGTTTAAACTTAAGTCCTTTTGTTAATCATTTTTTACTACATGCTTTTCAAATTCCTCTGTACACATGATGTGTTATAAAAATAATAATAATGATAATAATAATAATAATAATAATTAATAATAATAATAATAATAATAACACTTTATTATCCATGTTTTTACAGGAAATTCTTTTTCCACCCTTATGGGTGGTTGTTGCCTCAGTGCAGCACCAATACCCATTTTCAGCTGGGCCTCACACCGTGCCGTTTAAGTTTCATTTTGTCAAAAAAAACAATAATTTGCATACATGATGTATTTAAAGTTGCTTTGTTTAAAAAAATCCCAAAACGTTTTGACTATGTCTATATTCATATTCCTCCAGTTGTGATAATAAAAAAGATGGAATCTGATACAAAATCCTCAGCCTTGCATATACATGTATGAATGCAAAGGCTCCCTCATACATCTGTGATCTGGTGAATTACTATATCGCTTGCGTCTGAAAATAGTTGTCTTTTGACTTTCTCTAATGCTAGTCTGAAGTCACATGATCACAGGAGATTTTCCTACATCACAGCCTACTTTGGAACTCTGCCATTACACAAGACAAGCAGTTCAGTTAAATTGTTCCAAACTGAGTTAAAGATATTCCTTTTTAAGTAAATACACGAACTCTGACTCCAAAGTTACCAATGTAGTGCCATGAGTAATTGGAATTCAGTGATTGGAATATTGTGCGCATAATAAGAACACTTGGTGAGTGATTTATCCCCCCCCCCTTCATTCCACTGAACCCTCATCCACCCTCACTAATTTTTCATCCCAAAGCCCCCCTTTATCCCACTAAACTCTCATCCACTCCTACCAATTTTTTATTCCACCCCACCCCCTTATCCCACTAAACCCTCTTCCATCCCCACCAATTTTTTATCCCACCCCAACCACCTTATCCTACTAAAACCTCATCCAAGTTCACCAATTATTCACCCCTCCTCTTCATAACACTAAACCCTCATCTAACCTAACCAATTATCCCCCGCCCCTTTACTTCATCCCTCTCAACTACTCAGCACCACACTCAGCTCACCCAAGTTTCACACAAGTGACAGCTCCACTAACCAGAACTGGCTAATGATTTAGCTGGCAGCAAAGCCCAATAAATCCCCTGAATAAGTATATCCTCCCAACTAGATAATCGAATAATCAGCAACAACCTTGTTACAGAAATTGACAAGGAATCTTACGAGTTTCCAGCACATTAGCTCTAGTACTGTCCCCGACCATCATGCACATCCCTAGCAGGGGGCTACATTAAACACTTATCACGCACGGGAGACACACAACACTGACCTCGCACTGGAGACACAAAACACTGACCTCCCACAGGAGACACAAATCACTGACCTCCCAGGGGAGACACAAAACACTGACCTCCCACGGGAGACACAAAACACTGACCTCCCACGGGAGACACAAATCACCGACCTCCCAGGGGAGACACAAAACACTGACGTCTGACAGGAGACAGAAAACACATGCACAGGATACAATGTGTCTAAATTCATTTGTGCTTTAATGGGAGCAGTGGAGATATTAAGGAGGCTTTGAAGACTGGCAGACTGGCAGGCTGTACAAGCTACACCTGAGACCTGGCCAGGAGAAAGGAAAGATAAACTACCAGCACTCATGTTACATATTCCTTTCTTTAGAGTTGGGAGAGTTGAGATGATGTTTTTTGTTACAAGGACTATATTTCAGCCAGTCAAATATTCAGTGACAATTTAGGAAATGATCAAATACAACATAATTTGTTTTATTTGAGATTACGTTTCCTTAAACAGTAGCTATTCTGCTACTGTTGAGGTTGACTTGGGTCCAGGATTCGAACCCGCACCCTCAGGGTCAGACACCCATGGCCAGCATTAAAGATCAGCGATGTAGACCACTCAGTCACTGAGACTTCCCTAAAAAAAACAAGTTTTCTACAGAGTCGACATTCAGTACTCCCCTGATAGGTAATTGTCACAGCTCCTAAGGCCGATATGACGGTGAAATATTCAGTGACAGTTTAGGAAATGATCAAATACAACATAATACAACATTTGTTTTACGGTAAAACTTCTAAAATTTCGAATGAAAAAAATAATTACTTTTGGACATGTTTGAATTTTTGGAAATTAGTGATCTTTGAAAAAGTTAGAATTTGAAATTTTAAAAATTGGCCCCAAAACGTCAGTGAAAAATATGAAATTTTAGAAACTGCTGAAGGTAACAATCACCATTTTTCAAACCTCGGTTTTCGAATTTTAAAAAAAAATTCGAAGTTTTAGAGGTTAAATAAATTGATTATCTTGACAGAAATAGCACCTTCGAAATTTTAGAAGTTTTACCATATTCTGATTTCAAATGGAAAAAACCCTTCAGTGCACAAAACCTGAATAAAACACATTATTTTATGTATAATTAGGGTACACCTGTCTCTATTTGGCTTCAAGACTTAAACAATGTTTGTTCTCTTGATAATATGCTTGTATCCTATTCTGCAGGGTTAATGTCACTGTATCTTATTTGGTCTTATTGAACAAAAGGATATATAGCAAATTGGTAATCGAGATCCATATAATGGTCTTTTTCTTCTCAGACAAGGTTTGCAATTTTCTCCAAAGCTATATTGTATGAATTACAGGGAAATGGCCCCGACAGCTACTTGTTTGTATACCGTATTTGTGCATCAAAGGGAAGCTAATGTACTGATGTTATTAGCTTTAATGCTTATACATGGAACAAAAGCCAGCAAATTGATAGTCCCTTCCTTTAATCTCCCCAGGAGTTGTATATGAAGTGGTGTAGGTAAGAGACTACACATGAGTTTTAATGAGAAATAACATCATCCAGAATGGTATGAGATAAATTAGTAAGCAAGCTGGTGAATTGTAAGAAGTAGGGACATGTAGTTATTTAATGCAAAACATGATGGGATGGGGAAAATGGTAATGAGTTTGATCAGTAATATGAACTGATGTTGACTTCTGAAGTATGTGAAATATATCATCTAGGAAATGTCATGAAGTGTTCATATGGCAAATATATCATGATGTGAGTATATGTGAAGGATATCATGTTTGCAATGTCATAAAGTGTTCATATAGCAGATGTACTGAGTATGTGGAGTAAGAAAACAAAATCAGATTTGTTAAATGTATGAAGAATTCAGTGGGTGAGCAGATTAAATATCGTATGTATATCCTAAAGTGCTGATGTGACAAATGTAAGTTGTGACCAAGTGAGGAACAGCTGGAAAAATGCCTGAACATTCAAACTGTTATTTTACACATAAAATAAATAAATAGATAGCTTTATTGGCATTTTAGAAGATGAGTTGAAAGAATAATAAAAGTTTATGGATGAAAACTTCTTTATTTTTGATTACGTTTCGGCCTAGATCCTCATGCCGTTAGCATGATTCTTGCTTGATCAATGCTGAAACTTTGCAAACATAAATATAGATGTTGACACCCATTACACCATATTATTCTTTCATGCAAATATACACACCGTTAAAAGTAAAACAAGATCATTTAAAACATTTTGGTTATGTGAACTTATGTGCATACTATCATATGTTCAACTATGCTTATTTGATCATTGATCAGGTTCTAGAGGACAAAAGTATGTCTAAAGATTTCCCCATGTCCCTATCAATAAAATATTAAAATTATTAAATATATGAGACGATTCTAAAAGATAAAATAATAATGATTAGTTGTACATTTTATTTTATCTTTTAGAATCATATCATTTATTGTAAGTTTAATATTATATTTTACAAGTCAACGAGATATTTTCTGCCACCATCTAGCTTCTGGTGGCCAACCATTACAATGTTTAATGCTTGGGATTGGCTTTTAGATATACTTTAGACCTTGTTAATAATAATAATAATAATAATGTTTAGGCTTATACAGCGCACTCAGCATTATTACCCTGGTGTAACCCAAGCAGCCACTAGGTGCTAGAAGGTTAACAACACTCCTGATGGAGGACCAGTACCCAGTTTCAGCTGGGTCGACTGAGGCAATTTTACGAATAAAGCCACTTGCCCAAGGTGACACCAGTGACATTGCCAGCGTCTCAGAGGTGAGGTGGTGAGTCAGTTTTTAGTGCAGGAGGAAAGCCCGCATCACCAGTGGGGAGCTGGATGCAATGATGCGGCGAAACCTGCGATCTTCGGCTGGTACTGACAAATCAATGGTGATGTCAAAATGTGACAGTGCACCACATTATCACTGCGTGTAGAAATAGTGACTACTGCAGAGGTTTCACGGACACAAATTTGAGAGAAAAAAACATAATATTATATATCACAGTAAAATCTACATGTTGGTGTTCTTACCATACCATACAAACAATAGGGGGTATTTGTGGTGAACATCAGTACCTCTATGATACTGGCACATCGAAATGATATGATCAAATCTACTGGAGACGGAGGTGTTCTGAATGGTTTCTGATTGGTCTGTGATTAAGCGGTGGGTCATTAAAATAGGTCACATGTCATACAAGAAATTTGCATTTTGCAGCCAACGTCACCAATGTGGATAAAACCTCTTCTTTTGTACAGACATGCACGAATTCCTTGAGGCATGCTTCTGATAAGTCGACCTATGTCAGCTGGACTATTCTGTTCAAACTATACTGACGTCCAAAAGAAAGTATACCAAATGATTTTAATTATTTTCTCTTACGTCTTTATGCCATAGTTGATCAA
>JAUELE010233140.1:0-11922 GCA_031471655.1 Diodora aspera
GTTTGCAGCTGGCAAAACAAATTTAAAGGGCGAGCTAAAGGGGGGGGAGGGGGAATGTGCCCCCCTGTGCCACTCCTTCCCCCGCCAATTGAGATCTGTGTCGTGATCGACATTTCACATTCTGGTTCATCAAAGCAGAACAATGAAAATCGGCCACACAAGGTGGCTCGAACCAAAAATACCCTGTTGGATTCATTTAATTTTCTACAATTTGCCCAATATACTTGTATTGCTGTGATAACATTTGTATCACTGACACGCTATTTGGCTGATATTTAAAAAACTAGACTTTCCACAACAGAGTAAGAAAGTATAACACCATTGCAATAATATACTTACAAAGTTTTCATCGTGTAAAATCCGTCTCAGATCAAAGAGAACCCACAAAGGCAGGAAACAGACTGTAGAGATACGAGTAATGAGCACTAGTAGTCGCATGTGATGTAGACCCGTGTCTTTTAAACACTGAAATAAATCCAAATAATTAATTTTCCATGGACAGATAAAACATCAACATTTTCCCCATCTCACTTATTAAAGGTGAGGCGAGTTTGTTTCGTACAATGCATGTTGATCACTCGCTTGAGAAATTAAGCAATGTTGAGACCTGGCAGTAGTTGAATGGGTATCCCGGATCACATCGCAAAAGCTCTGAAGTCTTCAAGGGCTCGAACTCCCTGTCTCACACTGAGATGCCGACGCCAAAATGAAATCTTAAAGACCTCACAATGTCAGTGGTGTCACCTTGGGCAAGTGACTGTGCTCATATTTGCCTCGGTCCACCCATCTGAAAACTGGGTACCTGGTCCTCCATCAGGAGTGTTGTTCACCTCTTAGCGCTCTGAGCAAGCCTTAAAAGCAGGGACTTAGCTCTATACAAGATGCCACAAGGTTATTCAGAATGGATACTGTCAATTTTTACGACATGCATCAGGTTACTGGTGACATAATATTCTTTTAAAGCAACACTGCACCAGTCTTGATGAGCTCCAACAGATATCAGTATCATATGGTGCTACAATATCCAATAGCTAGTACAATCAGAAACAAGTCAACAGAAATAAACTAATTTAACCAGCACATGGTAAGTTCAAATAATGGCCCTTCTTTACTTACCCTTTTAGAAAATATTGTCTGTAGAGAAAAGCAAAGAGTTGCAAATAAGGCACTTCCAAGACCAACATAATCAAAGGCTAGTTCAGTCATAGTTGCTATTAAGACACCACCAATGATCGGTAACAATGAACAGTACACCTGAAAAACAAACAACATTCTTACAACTTCATATTTGTCACTGGTTTCCAAGATAATCACAACAGGCAATTGGCCTATGACCACAATTACTTTCCTCCTTTAGTTATCATTCGATTTTTACTCAATTTCAACTTTTGCTAGCAACTAACAGATGGCACTTGAAATATAATTCTGATGCACTTATCCACTGGCCCTAAAAGCTGTCAGCGTTTTAGATTTGCATCTTAAAGTATTCCGGCCACACCCAGAGGCTAAAAAAAGGTTCAGTCTCTTGTAAGTCAGAACTTACAGCTATTTATTTTTTAATGATTCCCAACTAATTACCAATAAGTCCAGTCCTAAAGTTATCAAGTCAAAAAATTAAGAGATAACATTAGACCATCTTATATAAAACACTTAAGTGGGATGTACATGCCTGCCAAAGTGAAAATATAGGAATTATCCGAATGGTGAAAACTGGACTGGGCATAGCAGTAGACAGGTTTTTGTATAATTGAAGTGACAAGTCCAGCATCTAAATGATTCGAGTCATTGGACTTACAGCTGTCAGTGCTTGTAAGTCAAAAGCTACATTCTATGGGTCGGTGACCTCAAACTTGAAGATTTTTAACCTCTGACACCACTTAAAATCTGCGAAAAACAAACTCATTTCTGAGAATGAATGTACTCACTGGTAATGTTTGCGTTTCTCCCAGGATAATTCTGGATAATATCACAGTAAACAATGGCAGTGTGGCTTTGACTGAAACAAATATTAAAATATTTTAAAAACAACTTTATAGGCTTGAAAACAGTCCGGTAACATAATGTATTATGTTGTACTGTTGTAAATGCTTGACATTTCCAGTGCTCCAGAGAACCACCATACACGGATATGTACACAATTAAATGACTACCAGTACAACAGTTTTAATTTTACATCAGTGTCAAGTATACATAAATTTGAATTTGTTCGTTCATTACATCTTTTTATAGCATATCTGATTTACCGTCAATGCTCAAAATTTCACGTAAATTACCAGTAAACGGGAATACATCTGCATTATTAGACCATAAGGTTGCAAGGAAATGAATTTCTGTTATTTCATTTTACACCTGCTATGTATTCATGTCCTCCACATGTTAAAACAAAATTATAAAAAAAGTCACCCGGATGGACCAACCAAACCTACCCTCCTCTTTCTGTGTAAAAGGATCGAGAATCAGTTCAATCACCAACTAATCATTTTTAAGTGGTCTTAGTGGTAAGGACTACAGAAAAAGATAGACTGAATTATAAAAGCATACATGATGTGATTATTCTTAATGACTTACCTGTATGTGCATAGGAAACTGAACTTTTCCATATACTGACATACGATGAAACTGACGACAAAAATTTTCCCATGGCAAGAGGTATGATCATACTGAAATAATATCGCCGGCTTATTTCTGTTAATTTTGGAACATTCATTGATGAGATGATCGGCCCAAGTAGCGTAGATCCCGTGGCTAGTTGGACCATAGTTAGTGTCATTGGGTATGGAAAATCGTTCAAGATTATCTTCCCAATGATGTTGTCACTTGTGCTGCAAAAATACCATAACATACACACCACAACGATTTTGGCACCCTCATAAAACGCCGATGCCGTTTCCTCTTTCATTTTGGAAAGATAACGGATGGACGACTGGAAATCACAGTCAAAATCACACAATCATTGGTTTATTTGAGTGTCGTCAATTTGACATTTCTCCAGATGTTTTCATGCGGCTTCGGTACTCGTACACGTTGCGTGGTACCGGTAGGTGACGCTGCAAGCAGCACGGAAACAACTTCCGGTTTGTGATTTTTCTCTCTATTTCGTTTTCACAAAACGTTCATTCTTGTTTAGAATTTTCACTTTTACTTACATTTTCATAGAAGAGCCTACTGAGAGCTGAATGACCGCTTACTCGTTCTGTATGGTTTTGTTTCTAATTTCTCAAAAGTGTCTGCGTGCCTACAACATGTCTGCCCCCATGAGACGCTTACAAGCCAAGCAGAGCTCAAATGTTTACAAATTGTCAACGAAGCCTAGTTAACATATTCAACAGTGCCCTCCTTTTTCCCCGTCATATTTGTGGGTAGTTGTTACATGATAATTATTTTATTCGCAGTTTAACGACAGAGAATCTCACAAAAGGATTCATATTACATTGGACGGACAACCTCGCAAGCTTTTCATATTGTTTTATAATAATAATAATAAATGTGTGTATTTATAACGCGCTAGTATCATAGACTGAGTGCATGCTCTAAACACCACAATTATTACCCTGGTCATTGGAACAGTGTACCATCCACAACACTCATCAACTCCCTAGGGAGTATACAAGTTACAACCCAAGTTAACCCAAGGTTAACCTTCACATTGCCATCACTTCCGACCAGGTATCCAATTAACAGCTGGGTGGACTGAGGCAGTTACAAGCGAAGCCACTTGCCCAAGGTGACACCACTGACATTGTGACGTCTTATGACGTCTTGATGACGTCAGCGTCTCAGTGTGAGGCAGGGAATTCGATCCCTTGGAGGCCTGAGAGCTTTGGGACGCGAGCCGAGACACCCATCCAGCTACTGCCAGGGCTCGAGGTTGCTTAAAGTTATCATCATAGATAAACTCCTTTCTGGAACTATGCTTGTCTTAAATAATTGGAATTTTTTTTTTTATAAATAAAAAATGTTTTCTTTCTCTTGTCTATGTCTCTTCAGGCAGATTAAAATATAATAAGATATTCAAGCACATAAGATATATTGAATGTTTGTTTGCTACTTACTTTAGAAACAACGAAAACATTTTATTGTGCACTTGCATTCACGTAATAAAATTATTGATTATATTAATCTGGTTTAAATGAATGTTCTTCAGGTACCTGTCAGATAAGCTCTGATGACGATTTGATATGTGATGCGAACGTTCAGAACCATAAAAGCTTTGCTGTGTGTTGCTGCATGTTTCATCTTTATTCAATTATTCAACTTCAAACGTCTCTTTACTTCGGTAAGTTTTGAGCCACTTCAAACTGTATTTATAATGACTATTAATGCTTGCATGGTTTGTTCTTATTATTTTTAATTTTTCATTGTACATGTATATTACAGTTTCAGAAGGTAAAAGCTAGTTTCTGTGAAGATTTTTCTTGAATACCGGTATTGGTAGCATTTACATAATTTCTTAGGACTTTCAAAGATTTAGAGTTACAAGAATCTTAAGAACAGGTCTCTAGTTGGCTATGATTTTAGCCATTTGATATTATATCAGAATTTTAAATGTAGGGAAGGATTACTGGACTAGAAAGAATTTATTTTGCAAATTTCAACTGAATTAATGTTTTCTGTTTTTGAGTTTGGAAAGATTTCAAAACCCCAAATATTGTATTTGTAGAGAACATCTGGATCTGACATCATTGCCAGTAATTTGAAAAAATTATGTAAATTGAGTGACTGTGAGTGTGACTACACTGGGAATCTATTATTGTACTGTGTATTTACTTATCTTTTTTATCTGTCAACACAAAATGTTGGCTGAAAGAGTTGCATTATGATGTAAAATGTTAATTTAATTCAATTTTTGTAGACTCCCTCAGTGGATGAAAGACAGAATCATGAACACTCACAAGAAGAGCTATTGGTATGCAATTGATTTATATTTATTTAAAGTTTTATTTTCAATTTGTGCAGGCAATGTAGGCTAAACCTATATCAGCTTGGACAAAATTAATTTGATTTGTACCTTTGTTCATCAGGCCTAATAATATTGTGGTTCTGCTTATCTGCCCGACCTCCGAAATATGATACCTACCCTATTTGTTTTTTGGTGGTATGCAATAATTTTTTCGCGACTATAACTTAATAGTTCATATTTTATTTAAAAAACAAAATTGACTAATCTTCCGACCCTAAATGTTAAAGACATGTAATCCGAGTCACAACCTTATCTTCACTTTTGACTAACATCAGAAAGGATAGGACCCAAGTAAGAGCCGTCTAGAATGAAGATCTTTTGCTTTCTCTTTCTTACTATCGATCCTGTGTTATCACTTTTCCTGGTGTGCCTCTTGCACATCACATTGCGCTATGGCTGAAATATTGCCCCCTGCAATGTAAAAATTCATTTCAATCACTGTTTAAAAAAAAGAATTTAATTAACCCAAGAAATTAAAGAAGTTGCCATCCATTGTTCTTTCATGATAAATCATGTATGCATATCCTGTTTGCCATACTCACTGTAAATTGCAGTGGAATATTCTGGAACCATTATATCATATCTTTATTGACTTCTTGCCTAATTCTTATTTCATGAGCAAGAATATGATCCATAAGCATTTGCAGCATCATTTCAAATTCTGCAGTAGTGACATGTTGCAACATTTATTCACTTCCTGTTTTGCAGAATATGAGCGGAACCCCCGACTTGGCAATTACCATGTCCTGGAGCTGCATGACATCCCTGCCTGTGATCCACGAAGGAACAAAGCAATCCTCCAGAAGCGAGATGAGGAGCAGGATTTGCATGACAAACATGGAAGGTCGGTGAAACCGAGCTCCAAGCTCAAGAAACAGGACAAAATTCCAGAGAAGGACCCATATGACATGGGTACCAGCAACCCAATGCTAGCGAGAGACCCCTTCGCTCCAACTTTAGCAGAACAGATTTCCAGTCGAGCTCTAGCAAGACGCATTCAGTTAGGTCTGACCAGTTCACTGAAGACTGAGACACACAGAGGGTCGGCTTCACAAGAGGACATGACCTCAATACCTTCCCATCCTTCACAAGGACATTCAGCTACATCTTCATCCAAACTTACACCTGGCTCTGAGCACAATGATAAAGAAAAGAGTGTCACGTCAATGGATGTGAGACAGTATACAGATAATGGGACGAAGGAACATTCCCAATATAGAAAAGTTCAGAATTCTGTTGGAGATAAGTCTGTTAGCCTGGTGTCTGATCGTCACCGGATTTTCTCATCCTTTGATACAGAGTCCCAAGCTGCAAACAGTTACAATATTGAAATGAAAGATTCTGACATCCCAGCTGTGAAAAGTGTTCTTGAATCATCTGCTTCTGAAAAACATGCCGCTTCTTCAACTGCACTGGGGACATCAGATCTTCATCCATCCGCTGAGAATCCAGCCCAGATGAAGAGAAAGAAGAGTTTTTCTCCACCATTGCTTTCTTCAAAAGTCCAAAAGCTAAACGGAGGTCATCTGGTTCCATGTACTGGGGTCAGAGACAGTTCTGGATCTTCCGGAAGTTCATCTTTTGCCACGGAAGGAAGCGTTAGGAGTGCTCACCGTGCCAGACCAGAACCTTTCCCTGAACTGTTGCAAGCAGCAGTAGCCCTCGAGGATACTGATGTTGAAGTTCCTGGTACACCTCTTCTGGATGAACCTACCTCCTTTCCTGTGATAAAGGATAATAACAATGGATCAAATCTGTCCTCATATCCAAGAGAATGGTCCGATTCTGATAGAAAAGTGATTAAGCGGGAATATTCACAAACTGCAAACAATGAAACAGATCGCGACTTGTTGAGAACTGAAAATTATGGAAGACATATGGATAACAGAATGTTAAATAAAGTATCCCAGGCTAATTTAGAGTCAGCAAGGAGACTTGAAAATGATGAAGAGAGGTTGATGGTGGATAATGAGACAGTTCAATCATACTGTTCAAATCAAGAACTCGACAACAGAAGACGGGAAGACACGTCCATGTCAGTGGAGGTCAGCGAATCTGATAAGACTGCCATTCTTGAACTATACAGACAGGACGCTTCTAGGTCGAGGGTGTCGCCTGTTTCCGCCAAGTGCGACAAAACGATTCACGAGGCTGACAGTAACACGCAAGATGTAATGGATGACAGGCTGCCCTCTGGTGGCCTGGAACAACATGACAACATCATTGATTCTGAGTCAAATGTTAGTTCTCGTGCTGATAAGATTGACCAGGAACTAAAAGCATTTTATGCAGAAATGGCCCCCAAACTGAATGATGTCATGTCTCAGATAGTTGTTGTTGAAGATGTTACTGATTCAGATCAAGATGTGACCGTTACAAAAAGGGAGGACAAGGAAAACGGCCAGACAACATGTAAATCAAAAACAGACCTAGCAGAGTCCAGTCAAGAGTGCCCTCAAGTCGGCCACAAAATACCCTCAGTTCTAGATAGTAAAGACGACCGTGGGAAATCAAAATTTACTCCCTTGAAAGGTGCTTCTGTATCTGGACATTCAAGTTCCCAAAAATTCAATTCAGCGCCAGGACTACTCGGAGTGCCGCCATATGCTTATGGTGGTTTGGGGTACAGCAGTCAACGGCATAATGTTTATGTCAACCCTCACTTCATGCATGTTTGGTCACCACCTAATCCGTATAGTCATTCTCCTCACATGTACCATCCTGATCATATGCATGCTCCGCTGCCGTATGCTGTGTCTAGTCTTTATCATTCACCACCTTTGCAGTGGAATTCAAGTGCGCCTTTTGGTTTTAATTTGTCCCCTTTCTATTCGCCGTCGAATTCTCCACTCATATTTACTCCACCATCCAGCGAATACTCGCCAATACCGAGTGAACTAGCGCCGTCTCCGCAAAGCTGTTCTCCAAGTCCCGTAACTCTGGATCAAATCGCGGTTGTGGAACAGTCCAAGATCTCCGAGATGTTGGAAGAGAAGGTCAGTCAGATTAGTTGTGAAGCCTCATCTGCCCATACTGAGCTTCAGGCAGCGGACACCTGCTGGAATCCTCATGCAGCCTTGACAACGAATCCATCAACACCAGCTGCAGAGGCACCAGTTACACAGACTTCCGCAGTCCATATGTCTAATGGAATATCCGAGACCAATGAAGACGACAGGCTAGTGAGCAGTTCTGTCGATATCAACACCCAGATGTCCGGTTTTAAGGATATGGTTAATGCCCATGTAGAGTCATGCCGCGACGATTTAGGAGACTTTTCACAAAAGAGTAGAGACCATGCCTCATCACCGACAGTTGGACAAGGTCTTGAACTGTCGGAGACTTGCTACACCATTTGTGACCAGGTTTCTGTGCCCGAGAGCCTGCAGGCTGCTTTCATAGACAAAGAGAAACAGGTTCTTGCTCAGCTCAGGAATGTAGAGGAGGCGGTTGTGACAAGTCGGTCTCTGAATGAGGGGGGTGTTGTCAGCATGGACGACAAGTTCATCTTTGACTGTGAACCAGGTAAAAAAGGCAACAATTTCTATTTTCTGCGGGGGGAGGGGGGGCGCGGGATGGCACAGTGGTTAGCACGTTGGCCGAGCAATTTGGCAGTTGTGGTTCGAGTCCCGCCCAAAAATCACTTTCAGCCCAGAAAAACAGGCGCCCCGACACCGACATGATGTTGGTGAGACCGTAGTGATGTGGCTGGAAGATTGCCCAAAACCACGTAAAACCCCAAATCACTGTCACTATTTTCTTCTACCAACTGGGGCTTCCGTTGTGTGACATGGTGTTACTTAAAAAGAGGAGGCAGAGGGCTCAATGCTTGTTGTACAAGGCAACTAACTTGGGGATCTTTTGCTTTCACTTTTCTTTCTATGGATCTCTTCTATGTAATATCTTTTCCCATGGTGTGCTCCTTGCACATCATATTGCATTATGGCTGATGTTTTGTGCTTGAAATGTAAAATATCTCAGTTCAATTCCAGCCTTTCTCTATTTTTATCGCGGGGTGCGACACAGGATGGTGTAGTGATTAGTGTGTTCGTCCAGTGATCTGCTAGCCTTTGCAATCATGGTTCTAGTCCTACCAGGGGACCTCTCTTCCACCCCATGGATTGGTGACACCGTGACTGAAAGATTGTCCAAAAAACGCATAAAACCCAAAATCACACTCACTAAATTATTATTTTTTATGTCATGGGCAGTGAAATATGCAAATACATAAATTTGTTTCAGAACTTCTGGCCGAAATTCTATCAAGCATGTACACCTTGAATAATGCAGGAATGACTTGGTTGTTGTTGATCCACTACACAGTCGTCCTGCAGATGGCCAAGCAAAGGTTAGTTGAGAAAGTTGGTACTTGTCAATGATAGTGATCTGCATCATAGCATAAACTTGGCTATGAAGAATCATGACACTTAGGTACTGTTACGCCATCAGCATTGCTAAAAGTTTCAATGTACCTTGTGTATGGTGATGATGACACAGTGTACCTGCACAGACATGTTAGTGGTCACAAGGTAAACATTTTGTTATTATTTGTAGACCATTGCATTTCTACATGGCTTATGTCTCTGTTTGTTCACCCTGTGAGGTTTCCTGAGGGTGTTTGTTCTAACACCAGAAAGAATAGGACTCCAGTATCCTTATGCTTGGCGTAAGAGCGGACTAAAATGAGGATCTTTTGCTTTCTCTTTCTTACTATCGATCCTGTGTTGTCCCTTTTCCAGATGTGCTTCTTGCACATCACATGGTACTATGGCTGAAATATTGCCCCCTGCATTGTAAAATTCCATTTTACTCACTCACCATTTCACTCGCTCACTCACTCCCTGTTTGATTACACTACGAACAGAGCTGTGGAAAGTATTGTACTTATTAACACTGAGATGTCCACACCACGGACTTCAGCTGTGCAGGATGGTGCAGTGGTTAGCGCGTCCGCCCAGCAATTTACCAGCCTTGTTGGTTGCGGGTGAATTCCACCCAGGCACCTCTCTTTTAGCCTGGAGAGACAGGAGCCCGGACACCAACGTGATGTTGGTGAGACCGTGGTGATGTGGCTGAAAGATTGCCGAAAACAATGTTAAACCCCAAATCACTCACTCACTCTAAGGATGTGTCCACTCTACGAGCTGAGCTGCAGAAAGCATTGTAGTTGGCGTTGAGGTGTCTACACCACAGGCTTAAGCTGCACAATTCCAAATTTTAGCGCAATTTAAAACTCGAGCTGCAGGACCTTGAGGTTGCATTTTATTATGACGTTATGTTTGTTTCAAGAACTGCTTACAGTGTGGACCAGGTCTGATTCAGCTCGATGCTCACCTACAGCTTTACCACAGTCAAATCGCAGCTTGTAGTGTGGACTCGGCCTAACATTGAAGTATATGCCCCGGGAGATGGGTAGAGATCATTTTCTATTTGTGTTGTAGGGATCAGGCAGGGACTGGAGGCTCTGTGATTCACAAGAAGCTTGCCATTATCTCGGAGCACAGGCAGAAAGGTGTGGTCCGGATAGCTCCAGCCTGCGAGTGCGACCGCTACATGCGGAGTCTGTACAGCTTGGGCCTATGTGTGGCGAGATTCCGTCAGAGAGAGTTCCCCCTTCTTCGCCTCAGCTGTGTTCTCACAGGTGAACTGCCAGCATTTCCTCCATCATGCCAAGGTTGAATCCTCATCCACATTAGCACTCACTTTCGCAAATAGTTGACAAACAGACTCATGGTTGCATCATCTGTGCAAATACCTCTAAAACAATGTTACATTAATGAAATTCTTATAACCTAAACCCTGTGGGGCTTCCGGGAGTGTTGTGGTGTTACTTAGATAGAATAGGGCCCCAGTAACCCGATGCTTGTCGTACAAGGCAGCGAAAATGGGGATCTTTTGCTTTCACTTTTCTTTTTATCGATCCCTTTTATGAACTTTCTTTTCACAAAAAGGAGGGGGGGGCCAGACCCCACCCCCTCCCCCCTGGATCTGTCATTGACAGGGCTGCAAACATTGCGACACTATTCTGATCTCGCCCACAAACAATGTTTCTTATTATTATGTTTCTTTCACCAAATAGACACTTGAAAATGCTGCCATAGTTCAGAACTCAGAAGCCGTGAAATTACGTTTACAGCAATGTAGCCGGGAAAAAATCCCTGGGGCCCCAACCCCCGAACCCTTCCGTTACACATTCCACCATTTAGAGGATACAATATATTCCCATAATTTTGCATTTTATAATCGGTAAATGAACCCTACAAAAAAGTTTAAATGGTATAATTTCTATTAATGAACCCATACAAATCAGGCTTTACCAGTCAGGACACTTAGCTTAAATGTAACTGCTGTTTGGAATTCCCTCTAATTGTGTTTCACTGGCATCATGAGTTGTTTTTGGCAAATGGTTAACACAGAACACTAGTCATTCCAAATGGTTGGAGATGTCATGTCATGCTATAAAACAGTGGACCTTCGTCTCAAGGTCACCCCGTGGGGTTTCCGGGGGTGTCGCTCTAACACCAGAAAGAATAGGACCCCAGTATAGACTTGCCGTAAGAGTCGTCTAAAATGAGGATCTTTTGCTTTCTCTTTCTTACTTTCGATCCTGTGTTGTCCCTTTTCCCGACGTGCCTCTGGCACATCACATTGCGCTATGGCTGAAATATTGCCCCCTGCAATGTAAAAAATCATTTTACTCACTCACTCACTCGTCTCTAGGTCTTTGAAACAGTTAATTGAAAAGATAGATTTTAAGCTCATACAGATAGATACAATATTAAGCCTAACTTTCAATTTTGGCAATCTGGTTGAAATACGACCTCTACCAAAGTCGGTAGTCGAGATAATCTCCAAGTGTACGGAGGGAGATTGTCTCGGCTCTGCTGTATTTGACACAGTTATGAATGCAGCATGTCCCACCTAGCTCACGAAACGCATGCAATATTCTTGCACACCTTGGA